>JADLZN010005309.1:0-110000 GCA_018155175.1 Sinocyclocheilus anophthalmus
GCTGCAAGGAGTGTATGAGGCTCTTAATGTGGGAGATCATGTCTGTCAGCTTTGGTACTGAGCTGTGCTGCTGCTTGCGTGTTATTCTGTTCAGCCACTCAAAATGGTGCTCAAAGGACTTGAGGTCCGCATAGAGCTGAGAAAGAGTAGGCTTGAACTGCAAGCGAGAAAAAGAGAAAGAGCCAGAAACAACATTAGTAAGACAATTCAGAACAAAACACCATGATAATGTCTTGGTAAAGAACTACATTGTACAAACATATAGACAGATAAAAGGCCGTCCTAAGGGTGATGCGAACGTAACCATGCTTGGGACAGCCCTGTACTGATAAATAGGTAAATAATGATAATAAACGGCAGCATGAAGGCTTATTTGATCTCATACACACCTCCAGACTGGAGAGGTCACTGACTCTGCTGCTGATCGCTGGAAGAGACTTGAACCTGTGGTGATCAATCTCTGTGCCAAACACTGGGTCTTTCTGAAAAGAAATGACAAAAAGACAGAACAGGCATTAATACAAATTTTAAAACATTGCACACATATTCTGAATGAAAATGTCACAGCACTTTCCTCTGGTCACAACTAAGTTCTAGATCCCCAACTCTGAACTCAACAATCAAAACAAAAGAGTAACAGTGTTGTCCCACAAATGAAACGACTGGCTTCCACTAGCAGAACCACCGCAGAATTACAGGGAACAGCAGTCACCCAGAGTTCCCCGAGCTTTAACTTCTGAACCCAGACAATAAAAGTTTGTGACCTGAAGCCACAGGATGTTTTCTAGAGGAAGAATAACAACATATGCAATGACTAAGGAGTTTGAAGTGGAATAGACAACACTGGGCTGCAGGGAAACTCCAGGGTCAGGACTAAAAAAGGTGCCATGACGTATGGGCCGGTCCATGCCTGGATGCACTGCCTTCACCTGGCACTAGAGGGAGACAGAAACAAACTCAGGTGTTTCTAAGGTATCGCAAGGGGGGTGAAGAGTGACCCTAACTTGCTCTCGCCAGTGTTTAGACAATGCGTTACAATATCCGAGGTTCCTAATGTGGCTGCCACGTGAATGGAACAGAGACTGTTTACGAGTCACCCAAAGGGTTGTTTGTGAAAGCTAATGAGTGCTGATAATGTGACAGGTGTAATGCGCCCTTTGCGTCTTTGAAGCCCCGTCAGAAGAGGAAAACAACATCGTAGACCAATCAGAAGTCAACATGATGAAAATAATAGCGTGCTAAAGCCAGCTTTCCGTCGCCACTCTTGCACTGTTTGCAAAGATGTGTTTTTCCTTGATTTGTTGTTGTTTTTGTGCTCCCTCAGCTCTGAATCCATCCATTTATCTATCTAGGCTCCGTAGTAGCAGCCAAATGATGACACACTTCATCCTATACCTCATCACTCTTCTTCATCATAGTGGCACTATCATCACACACAAGCGTTGAGCGTCTCTCATCCAGAGCGCTCTCTGATCTCTTTATCTCCTCGGTTGCTTGTCCCGTTTCCCCCCACCCTCTCGGTTTGGATCATGACCTCACTCGACTGATTCTTGTGCCCTCCCTCCTCCTGTCTTCCTGAATGCAAATGCGGGAATGTGATAAATGTGATTTTTATCAGGACACTTTGCTGTGGAGACCGAAAGCTAAACAAGCAGCCCCACACCTACACAGACCACAACTATTTACAACATGCACACTCTCACCGGCACGCACACACGGTCATACAAACATCGCATGTATATACACTCTCACCACCTCACACAAGTAACAGTAACACATTCTGTACATACACGCACACATCAAGTTTTATAGCTTTCTTGTGGGGACTTTCCGTTGACTCCCATTCTATTTTTCTTTCCTAGGCTTGACCCCTGTAAAGTGGAACTCCGTGCAAGAAGAAAAGAAACCAAAATAAATGCTTCATGTCATTGAAAAACTAACAAAATGTTTTTCAAAGTGTGTCAGGCCCTTTTGTCACCAGTGGGGTCTTTGATAGGGTTCTCCGCTGTAACATCTGGTGCACATACACAAGGCGGCAGACACAAAACAACCTTATATACAACACGCACACACACAACCAAGTGTTATTGTATCTAATTGAAGCACAGGACTGGAAGAGGTGGCATCTGATCTTTTATTTGATGATTTATAAGGGATGGATTCAGATCAGGTGATTTTCTGTTCTCAAAGGAAAATCTGTCTTGTTCAAGATGAGTTATTGTTCGAGTTAGCATGGCCTTGTACACAATTGAAATGTAAACAGGAATCAAAGACCAGGCAGGGTCAACAGAACAGCAAAAACATGACAAGTGACATCTGAAAGGGGTTAGAAATGAAACCCCAAAATGAACATTTTGTCATCATTTACTCACCCTCATGATTCTTTCTTATGTTGAACATAAAAGATGATATTTTGAAGAATGTTTCAAATGTTTTTGCCCTTACCAGTGTTTTTATTAACAATTTGAATTCAATTTTATTTTATATTTTCGGTTTTCATTTTAATTTGTTTAATTTGATGTAATTTTGTTATATGCTTTCTTATTAGTGTTCATTTTAATTGTTTAAAGTGTTTTAAGTTTAAAGTTTTATTTTTAATTTCAGTTTTAGTACTTCAATTAACTGTTTTTTCAGTAGTTTTAATTAACAATAACACTGGCCCATATAATGAAAATCAGTGGGGTCCAAAACAACATTGGGCTCATTTACTTTTATTGTATAGGCCAAAATAAATAAATAAATAAAAATACAGATATTTTTCGAAATATTTTGGGTTCCACAGAAGAAAAAGGTCATACAGGTTTGGAATGACATGAGCGTGAGTAAATGATGACAAGATTTTCATTTTTGAGTGGACTATTAGCAGCAACTCCAACGATCTGGAATTGTACCCCCCAACAAATGATCACGTCTCATACTACGCCATTAAGCAGTACATCTGTTAACATTTTCATTTACAGTGGAACTGCATAGAAAGCAGCACTGTACTTTTCACCTTTCTGTGCCACATGCTTCACTCATGCTGGTAAACAGGACCTCCAAGTAACCATGGGAACACAGATCTGTTTATGTTTCCGAGGTAGGAAAGGGAGGCCTCAGAGAGGTGAGGGGTGCAATGTGGGTTCAAGACCCTGAAAAAGTACAGATCTCCATCACACAGCAACCACAAAAACCCAAGTAAAGCCCACAGCATTTCGCTCTCAGATGGTCTGAGCGCTGGATACAAGCACAAGGCTCATTCTGAACCATGCAGATCATGTTTACCCCCCATCCCGTAGGTTCAGGCTCATTAGGTTGCAAGTTTAGGAATGTTACATTGCGAGCTTTGATGCAGTCTGGGATGTCGGCCCTGCTGCTGGGCATGAATCCAGGGATCTGTGTTTTTTTTTAGTCAGATAGAGGCTACAGTAATGAGCCTTATCTGCTCCCACATGGACTCAAAGTTACCGCAATCTGCTATCTCAGCTCTAATATGAGCTAGCTGAATGAAAAGCCGATCAATGGCGGTGTGTGCGTATGTTTGTGTGCGAGCGAAAGCGCAAGAGATAAGCCAATTCCTGTCCACAAATCTTTGCAAGGAGCATTAATGTAGCCCAGCTGTTCAGAGGTTCAAGATCAAGATCTGATCATCATCAGCATCTCTGAGTACAGTGGGAACTTCCTCTCCTGTCCTGTCCTGGTGTCACACCAGATCAACTCACCAGTAGATCCTGAGTCAGCTTCAGAAGGTGTCTGGTCTGATTGGTCAGCTTGTCAAAGTCAGTCTGGATCCTTCGGGGTTGGGAAGGGAAGGCAGATGCTAACAGATGTAGTTGAGCCAACAGCAGCGAGAGGAGCAGCGATGAGGAGGAGTCACCCAGCACTGCGGAGGAGAGCAAATCAATGATGCACAGCAACAAACAACACTCCTATGTTCGTCCCAGTAGCCCTCTTACAAGGGGACCGTGTTTCCACACGTCCAAATACCATATTGATAGTCTCAGACAGAGGACAATTCTTTTAAAAAATGTTTTTTTTGGTGTGTGTGGGGGGGGGGGGGGGGGGGGGGGAGGGTAAAAACTTTATCCATTATTACTAGTCGACATGATAAATGGTTCTCTAATTAACTAACCGCGAGCGCCAAGCCATTATCCTGTACAAACTAAACTTCTCCCTTAACACTTACAACCGTAAAGTTACGCTTTACATAAAAAAGTCCCGCATTTATAAATGATATAAAGGCTTGTCCGTCAGCAGATTATTACAAACGGCGATTTGATGAGGATTACAGCAACAAGTGTCATCGCAACGCTGCAAACAGCAATTAGTGACGGTGTCGTCATAACGTATGTAAAAAAAAAAGTAATAATAATAATAATATAATATAATAACAGAACAGGAGAATACATAAACAATATGACACTTACATTTCATATTTGTCCAGGTCCTTGTTTTAAAAAGTAGATACGTTGCAAATAAATACGCAGATAAATAAATAAATAAATACACAAAATAGAAATTAATAAATAAATGAAGCTCCAGATGTTGTCACGTGCTCCAAAGTTCGCCTCTCTCTCTCTCAGAATCCGCGCGAACGGCTCGCGACAGTAGTTTAGAGGAAGAGCGTGAGGGGAGGAAGAAAATGAATGAATGATAGAAGTGCAGAATTAGCGAGAACAAGAAAAAAGCACCAAAACTTGACTCTGTCCAGTCCCAATAGTTGTTTAGTTTTAACAAACGCGAGTGAGGATGGAAAGATACACGGCGAGGGTCAGAGAGGTGTATGGAGGGAGAGACAGAGAGAGAGGGATGCGAGGGTAAGTCTAATTTTTCGCGAAGTGAAATGTTTAGGCTTGTTTAAAACTTCCTTTATAAAGACGGGGGTATGACACATCCTGAGTCACCAATTCATTCATAAAACCACACACACACTCACACACACTCGCCTTCTCAGAGCGCGCTTCCCGCCCCTCGGCACTGTCTGTCTCCTTTTGCGAATTTTTGCGTTTCTGTTGTTTTAATTTTTTCCCCCTTTGGCAATATCATTTTCTGTAGGTCTGTCTATCTCTCTTGCTATCTCTCTTCCTCTGCTCCATCCCGCTACGCGATCTATGCCAATCAAATCGTCCATCTCTTTATCTTTTCATCTGCAGATCTCTTCCCCTCTCTCTCTCTATCACTGCAAAAGTTTAAAAAGCCCATTGTTGCATTTTATATCAGTCAATCTGAGTTTCATAACTCTCCCGTTGTCTTTCTCTCAGCCCCGTTATATTAGGAATAAATAAACACTTTATTTGCATAATGTAATGTAAAGGGAGCAGCTGCATTGCGCATATTTACCATATACACACTTACTCAAAGTTCGCTCCTGAGACAGCAGTCTGTTATTTCCACCCTATTTCCACTCTTTTCGTTCTCTGACGCTCCCCCTTCTTTCTCTCCAGGGTAAAGGAAAGAGTGAGAGAAGGAATAAAAGAGAAAGGTGTTGCATAGTAGGGCCTGTAAGTGTTGCATAGTAACAGTTAGGGAACTTGCAGAGCATTAGCACTAAGCCATCAAGAGTGAAAAGAGAGAGGCAGAATTAGAGCTAGAGGGAGAGGGGGAAGGTTAATTTAGCATATACAGAAACCAGTGCGCAGCACTGGAAACACAGAGTCACATGCAATAAAGCATAGCACAGTGTTGCAACAGAAGCAGAGAGGAGTTTCCAGACAGAGAGAGAAAGTATGGGTGAGGGGTTAATGCAACCTTAAATACACATGCTGCATTAATAGCTGACCTTTCCAGATTCACAAAAAGTGAAGAAAAACTCACTCACTTGAAACATGTGCAAGGGGGGACACGTTAAGGTATGGGAATGATTAAATAATAAAAATTAGGAGAACACCGGAGCCGTGGCACAGGGGGTAGTTAATTGAATCCCGACCTGCGTCATGCTCTGATTTTATTCACAGTCTTCCATTTTTTGTCACTTTAGATCGGTCATGGGTCAAATAAATGACCTAATAAGAGTGTCCGCAATAAGAAAAAAGAAAATCTTCTAAAAAAAACTACTTAAAAACATGTTCCAAGCTACATTAAAATAAAAAAAAAGTTTTATATAAAAAAGTTTTATATTCATAAAATGTTTCATCTTCATGTTGATTTCATATAGAAAAGAATTTATAAAATTTTTAATTAAGTTAACATTTTAATGACTGTATACAGTGGTGTGAAAAGGTTTTGCCCCCTTCCTGTTTTTTTTTTTTTTAATTTTGCATATTTGTCACACTTAAAATATTCAGATCATCAAACAAATTTAAATATTACACAAGGATAATGCAAGTAAATACAAAATGCAGTTTTAAAAAGAAAAAAGCTGTCCAAACCTGCCTGCTTCTACGTGAAAAAGTAATTGCTCCCTAAATCTAATAACTGGTTGTGCCACGATTTGCAGCAACAACTGCAATCAAGTGTTTGCGATAACTGGAAATGAGTCTTTCACATCGCTGTGGAGGAATTTTGGCCAACTCTTCTTTGCATAATTGTTTTAATTCAGCTACATTGGGTTTTCGAGCATGAATGGACTGTTGAAGCATCTCAATCGGATTTAAGTCCGGACTTTGATTTGGCCACTACAAAACCTTAATTAGTTTTTCTTGAGCCATTCAAAGGTGGAATTGCTGGTGTGTTTTGGATCATTTTCCTGCTGCATAAACCCAGTGCGCTTGAGCTTGAGGTCACAAACTGATGGCCGGACATTATCCTTCAGGATTTTCTGATAGAGTGCATAATTCATTGTTCCGTCAATTATGGCAAGTCGTCCTGTTCCTGAAGCTGCAAAGCAGCCCCAGACATCACACTGCCTCCACCATGTTTGACTGTTGCTATGATTTTTTTTTTATGAAATGCTGTGTTGGTTTTACGCCCGATGTAACGGGACACACACCTTCCAAAAAGTTTTTGTCTCATCAGTCCACAGAATATTTCCCCAAAAGTCTTGGGCATAATCAAGATATTTTTTTGGCAAATTTGAGATGAGCCTTTGTGTTCTTTTGGTCAGCAGTGTTTGTTGAACTCTCCAATGGATGCAGTTGTTTGCCCAATTTGTATTGTGGAATCAGAACAATGACCTTATGAGGCAAGTGAGGGCTGCAGTTCTTTAGATGTTGTTCTGGGTTCTTTTATGACCTTTTGGATGAGTCGTCATTGCGCTCTTGTAATTTTGGTTGGCCGGCAACTCCTTTGAAGGTTCACCATTGTTCCAAGTTTTTTTCAATTTGTGGATAATGGCTCTGACCGGGGTTTGTTGGAGTCCCAAAGCCTTAGAAATGGCGTTATAACCCTTTCTAGACTGATATATGTCAACTATTTTGTTTCTCATCTGGTCTTGAATTTCTTTAGATCGCGGCATGATGTGTAGCTTTTTAAGCATGCTTCACTTTGTCAGACGGGGGGGGGGGGGAAAAAACAGGTTTTATTTAAGTGGTTTCTTGATTCAACAGGTCTGGCAGTAATCAGGTCTGTGTGTGGCTAGTGAAATTTAACTCAGCCTTCTAAAATAATGTGGTTAATTGCAGTTACTTCATGATTTAACAGGAGGGGGCAATTAATTTTTCAAGTAGGGCCACGTAGGTTTGGACAGCTTTGTTCCCTTAATAAAATAAATAATCATTTAAAAAGTGCATTTTGTATTTACTTGCATTATATTTGTAATATAAAAATTTGTTTGATGATCTGAATCTTTTAAGTGTGACAAACATGCAAACAATTTAAAAAACAGGAAGGGGGCAAAAAAAAAACTTTTCACACCACTGTATATTTAAAAGGAAAATAATGAAACTATTAAAAATATTTATGTTTTTGGGAAGTCGTATGTGACATTTCATGGCCTTGCGTTGTCATAAAAAGGTCAAATTATCTGATATTTTAAGAGATTTATTGACCCTGACACACAGTCATGAGGGTCTTCAGGGGTCCTCGCTATGATTTCCTGTTTTTTGTACCACATTACTTTGATTTGACAGACATAAGTGTTTCAAATATTAATATTTTAACAGAACTGTTTCACTTCTTTATTCTAAGAAACAGTAATGTAAAACGATTATTTAAATATTTAGGTTTTCTTTTTCAAGAATATAATATTTTTTTCTTCATTGTGATATTAGGACAATTGCCTTTATTTTTTTCATTATTAAAATGTTATTCACATAAAAACTATTCACCATTATGTAAATTGCTTTAGATTTTGACCCAACAATAAGGTCCCCCACTGAATGTGCACATAGTTTTGATGGTTGCAGCACCCTAACTCATTCTTATGCATGCAAAAAGCACTGTTCATACACAACCGTTCATTTTCCCATTCTCTCAGACACAAACACACCCACACACACACACACACACCACACCCACACAGGGTGTGCGGAGGTATAATGCGGGTTGCAGGGTACGTTTTGTTTGTTGGGTCAGCCATAAAGAAGAAAGGGAGGAGAGAAAAGAGATGGAAGGAAGGGAAATAGATGAGTGTGCAGGAGCGATGGAGGAATGGAGGGAGATATTGACATACTCGCTCTTTTAATTTCCCACATCAAAGGCCTGTTTGAAGACACAGCTGGGAAAAGAATAAAAGAAAGAGTGAAGTTAGTCACTCACCGACTCTCTCTGCCTGCATGCCCTGATGGGGGTCTCTTGGGTGGTTGATGGCGAGTCTGTTTAAGTCCCTAATCCAAAGGGTGTGTGTTTCTGATTACGTGTGTGGGTGTTTTAGCGGGTTACCAATCAGTGGTGATAGCTCTGCTGTATGCGTGTGTATGTGAGTGTGTGGTCCTGGTCCTGACGTTCAGCCCGTCACATCACCGATCACTGAGTGTACCAGAGGAAAGACCAGTAGTCTGAGCTGGTCGGTCACAAACCTCACAGACATTACACACAAACTCCTACACGTTCGCACACACTCCTCGATCACTGGGGAAGTGAGACACAGGTGGGGAGCAATAAGTGTCCAGACATCCTGGTACCTCATTACTGTAATATCCCCCATTATGAGACTCACACACACACACACACATTCTTTATGTCCACATTTACACGCTGCCAGACCTCCCCTCCTCAAATACATATACACAGCAGCACGCAATAATACACACACTGTTTCATTGGCCAACATGCTCACAAACTAAGAAATGGTTTTGTTGTCTTTTTTAATGGCTTTCTTTGATGTGTCAGCACCCAAGGCAAGAGGGCAGAAGCTTAATTGGAACAATTAAGGCACTAATGAATTTCAACAGGTGGTTAAAATGCTGAGTTTAAGAACTACTGTTGAAAAGCTGTTTTTTCCCCTCCTAGGAATGGACAGCAGGCTTAGTGAGACTGATGGTTAAAAAAAAGAAACTTAAAAGGCAGAGGAAGTCTATTCTTTTCAGTTTCAGTTTACAAATAATGTTCAGCTAGTATGTGAAAATTGCAAATGACTTTTTTTTAAAGGAAGAGTCCACACAAAAATTATTAATTATTGTTTATGGCTTTCTTTTGTTTGAGGAAAACAAAAGGAGAAGTTTAGAAGAATGTCCTGGTTGTACCTTTCCGTACAGTGAAAGTGAATTGCATTCTTTTTCACACAACGAATGTGGGTGAAAAGTGCAAAGCTTAAAATAGAGTAAACAAGTCATTTAGATTGCAAATTACCGAGATTATATACAACACTAAAATAATGCAATAAACAAAATCTGAATAATAGAAAATGTAACACAAAGTACAGACAAAAATAAGAAAAAAATAAAATCATTTAAATAAAGTAATATTATGTGATGTGTCATGCATATGTGTGTGTGTTTACATACATGTTCTTGTAGCTTAAACAGTACTGATCCAATTAACTGATAAAAAGTATATCTGCAATGTAAGTCCATTTGAATAAAAGCATATTTCAAATTCATATATGTAACATATTACAATTTTTTTAATTCAGATCAATATTTCATGTCTACATCTATACTTATTTGTTAACACTTTGATAACATTTTGCGCTGCATTCATAATCATAATCACACTTTCATTTCCCAAGCCAAAACCTCACAGCAGTTCACCATCATTTGGTTTTAGTCTACTTTTTTTTGTGTTTTTTACTGCCAAACTGCGCAATTACAACCATTATTTGTGGAACCATTTAGTTTCTCGAATGGAAAACTCCTTCAGAAATGCTGAACATTTTAGTTTAACAACGTGTGTGTGTTGGGGATGAATAGTTATTAGTTTATTGGTCATTGTTATGGAACATATTTCTACTGGTCTAAATAGGTAATAACACGATTTGATAAAAGTGAGGATGTTTAAATCACTCAGCAGTAAAATAAATCAAACTTTGTTTAATATTACTGTTCTCCAATGTTTCAAAACAGCCTTTTAGGCCATATAATTATGATTATGTTACGTGCAGTACTGCATATCACAACCTTAGTCATGAACAAACACACACACACGCACACAGAGAGACACACACACCCCAATATCAACAGCTGGCAGAGCAGCATACAACACTAAATACCTGCAAAAGCATGATCTGGTATAAATGAATAACTTCTTTACCATCTCACTAAACCCTCAAGGGAATTTCACAATGATAGAGGTGTTGAGAAAGAAAGAGTGAAAAAGAGTGAGAGTGACTGCTGGAAGATGAATGTGTGCGGGAGGATGTATAAATACAGGGAAAAAAAGAAAGATAATTCTTATGACAGAATGTTGTTCATGTCCTTTGACCCTAACTGACTGCTCCCATTCTTTGTACTGCAGAGAAAAAAGAGGTGTGTTCTAACCAACTACGATCAAGCCCCCTTCATCTTTCCCAACCCATGTGCCCCTCTACAGACGTCAGAGAGCAACTGAGTGTGTTAATGGCTCTATGGGAAAAGCAAAAGGGGGGCGAGAGAGAAAGAATGACACACTGCAGGAAGATAATCATTGGGCAATAAAGTGACGTCTCAGAATCTGTCTCACAATGCTGCAGACACAAGCCTGTAAGAACACACGTGCACAGGAAACCACACATAAACACTGCTGGATTACACCTCTATTTGGTCAATAAATGTGGTGTATACAAACCAATAAGTACACTAGAGCTGTGTAAAAATATAGATTTTCTGATTAATCTTCATTTAATCTCAATTCTTAAAATCCAAAGATCAATCTTTTCTGTGCCAGTGTTTCCTGTACTACTTTTTAATTGCTGCACACCTTGCTGCTAAATCTACAAACCCACTGCAAAAGAAGTCATATTTTAACAGTCTGAATTAAATGAGGTAAAAAAGGGTGTACATTTTTTCTGTTGAATTGTTCTTGCAGGCTGCATGCAATCGCACATACTGTAGCATGACCAGTGCAGTCCAATTCATATTTGAATGACTCTTATAAACTAGTGGATCAACAACATACAGTGTTACCCATGTAATCAAGTCAAGTCACCTTTATTTGTATAGCACTTTATACAATACTGATTGTGTCAAAGCAGCTTCATAGTGTCAAACAGGAAAATAGTTTGTCAACAATGCAAGAAGAAGTCATTTTTCCCAGCTAAAGTCAGTTCATTGATGATTCAGTGATGTCATCATCCAGTTCAGCTCTCTTCCAATAGTGTCTGTGCAATCAGTCAGTAATCAGTAATATGATTCACAATCAAATAACTCCTATGAATTGGTTCTTGTTAGTGAATCAATCAATAAATAAATAAAAACAGCATCACCGGGGTACTACAATTCACTATCAAATAAGTCAAATGAATTGGTTCTTGTTAGTGAATAAAAAAACATACAGCGTGGCCAGTGTAGTCTGATTCACGATCAAATGACTCTTATGAACTGGTTCATGTTAGTGACCAAAAAAATACAGTTTCACCAGTGTAATAGGATTCACATTCAAATCATGGCCTAATGGTTAGATATTCTGATGTGTAACCCAAAGGTCACAGGTTTGAGTCCGACAGGAATTGTTGGTGGGGGGAGTGAATGACCCCCAACTGCTCCCCAGGCGCTGCAGCAAAAATGGCTGCCAGCTCCGAGTGCGTGTGTTCACGGTGTATATGTGTTCACAACTCACTGCTGTGTGTGCACTTGGATGGTTTAAATGCAGAGCACACATTCTGAGTATTGGACACCACTTGGCTACACATCACGTCACAATCAACTGACTCTTATGAACTGATTCTTGTTAGCAAATCAAAATCAAACAACGTCACCAGTGTATTACGATTCACGACCAAGGGACACATACAAAGTGACCAGTCTGATTCAATCAAATTACTCTTTTGAGTGGGTCATTTGAATGATTCAACACTTCCATTTTTGGTTGAGTTGATAATTATATCTGTTAAATAAATAACAATTAATTGCATAGTTCAATTGTTATCTTTTTTTTCAATTGTTGTTTAACATATAATATGTTAATTTTTAAAAAGTTATATTCTCGCAATGTTAGAAAGTTTTCTTTATAATTTACAGCAATATTTGAGAGAGAGATTGTTTTGGGCATTGTAACAAAAATATACCCAAATGAATAAAAATCAAATCAAGAAAACTTGTATCGATACCCAGCCATATAATTCACCACACTTTGTCACAAAACACACACACACACACACACACACACACAACGGACAGTTCATGTAACTGAGCCAAATGTCTTACACGTGCACGCAGGAATGTTCAGATATTACCCTGACGCACACAAATACACACACTCTGATGCAAGCTGCTTGCTGGAACACATTAAGAAGGTATAAGAGAGAAAGAGTGTGCATTGTGGTCAGGTCAGTAGGTGAAATTAAATACTTGAAATAATGAAATACTAATTAGGAAAAGAGGAAACAAAAGCAACTATTTCTATTCATTTCCATTTATTTACTGTAACACATACTCATTTTGTTGTTACAAAGAATAATGCCATATTTGAATGAGCAATAGGTCAAAGACAGACCAAGAGAGAGGAAGAACGTAGTAGAACAGAATGAAGATAGAGGATAACCCACGCAAAAAGGAACGTTTTAGAGGGTGGGCAAGTCTTTCCATACTCTCTGGGCCCTCTCACCCCCCTTTCCTTGCGTCTCATCTGTTCATCTCATGAGCATGTTGGCATTTTGCAGACTTCAGTCTGTTAAAGCACACATATACAAACACAAGAATGCTGACCATCACGCTCTTAGTCTGCTTTAACATTCTTTCCTCACCTGTCATTGTATGTGTCTTGTCTGTATCTCAAATCACTTCCCAGTCTGTCTCAAAAATTTTTTTTCAAAAAAACGAATTTACATAAGCAAATGAGTAACTCATTTTCAGACAATTTATCTTGAAGGTTTTTTTTGTGTATTTATGTATGTATTTATGAATGAATGAATGAATGAATGAAGCATGAATGTAATAGAATTTGGCCAGGTTTAGTCGTCAAGAAGAAGAAGAAGCAAGTCCCTAGTATAGAAACATTGGATTGATGCGGGAACTTTATGATCTTGTCTTTTGGAAACTGTACGATTTATGTGCTTTGAAGGCAGTCCACGCTGAAACATAAAGGTGATCATGCCATAGAGAACCTTTTTGTCAAATGTTGTCATTAAAGAACTTTAACATTGAAGAACTTCTGTTTACCCAAAGGTTTATGTGGCGAAAGAAAAGAAGGTTCTTCAGATTATAAAAATTTAAGAAAGAGATGGTTCTTTAAAGAATTTTTGACTGAATGGTTCTTTGTGGAACCGAAAGTGGTTCTTCTATGGCATCGCTTGGAGAACCGTTTGAAGCACCTTTATTTTTAAGAGGTCCCTAAATGAACAAAATAGGCTATTTACCAAATACGAAAAACGTACACACTCATCCTGTTCAAAAGTTTTCACCCCCAGCTCTTAATGCATCGTGTTGCCTTCTGGAGCATCAGTGAATGTTTGAACCTTTTTTAATAGTTGTGTTTGTGTCCCTCAATTGTCCTCAGTGTGAAACATGGATCTCAAAATCAAAGTCACCTTTGGAAAGGAGTCAAAAATGCAGAAGATGCTGGAAAACCAAAGAATAAAGGACCTGTAGGATTTTTTTCTGAAGAACAGGGGGCAGTTGAAATGCTTCAGGCAAACAAGGGACTCATGAACAATTATCACAAAAAAAAAATCTCGATCAGATTTAGTTTCAAAGATATATTCTTTAAAAACAAGTCTTTTTTTTACAAAACATTTAAAAACATCTTTATTTAAAGAGATGTGTTGCTACAGAACAAGCCAAAAATATATATATTTTTATTGTGGTATATGCCTGTTTGACTTCCATCTCTTTTTCCATCTCTCTGTCTTTCACCGCCTCTCCATCTCTCTTTATCTCGACGGAAGAGTAGGTGTTGCAGGAGAGGGCTAAACATAAACCGGGGGCTGCAAAACAATAACAAAAACAAGCGGATGGAACCAGGAGTGAAATATGTAAACAGGTAAGGTCACTAGTATGGTATCTCTCTCTCTCTCTGAGAAACTTCAACAAGGGCAGCTGAAAAAGAACTAAAGACTGATGGGACAAAAGAAAAAAACAAGACAACAAGCATGAGTGGATCTATTTTTAGCGCATTCTTTGTAGCTAAAAAAGACACCCAGGAGACATTGGGCATTCTCAATGTCTTTGTCAGGCTCGTCTGATAGCTCACAAGAGAGAAGTGTCATAAGCGGCCAAAGGCCAAACTCATCACCCTCCCCTTTACTGGAGACCTTCTGTTACACATGCACTGCACCCTCCCCTTACTGGACCCCCTTTGCTCCCCTCCTGCGTCACAGAGGGGTAACTGGAGGACTGTGTGTTTTCTAAGGGAGGAATCTCACTGTTCAAAAACAGAGGAAAGGAAAAGTAAAGATAAAGCAGGATGAGATACGATGGACGGCTGATGTCGGCTGACAGAGAGACAGTAGGAAGGCGAGATAGAGGGTCAGAACGTATCTACAAGAGGAGACAAAAGATCCTGGAATGCTCCAACGTCATCGGATTGTCCCACTGACTGGGTTTTCATTGTGACCCCAGTGATATGAAAGAGGGAAACCTTTGGAGGGCATTCTCATGCTCTCGGTCGTGTGACTAATGCCAACCAACATCCGTACCGCTTACAAAAATGTGCCATTTAGTCCCACGCTGAATCGGCTCAAAAAACAAAGACCACTAATCTCTACTTTCCAACAACTTGGGCATTTCCATTGTGTGTTAAGCAATGATCCTCCTTATGTCTTCCCATCTAAGAGAGTTCCATAAGACTTGCTATGTGAAGTATAGCCTATAATCACTTAATATAATCCGAACTAGAACAAATAATCAAAAAACATCCTTCCTTTGAACCAAATATCATCTCAGTTTTTCGTGAGCAGTTGTACCAGTATTTTAGGGAGAGACCGTTATTATTGTGCCCCTCAGAAGGCCATTGAGCTACTACACCCTGTTTGACAGCAACCTCTAATGCCAGTCTTTTCATAGGCACCGTAGTCTTTAGTAGACCGGGCTGTCAGCAACTCATTGTTTGGTAACTCGTGTTTTGTCTTGCGAGCTGTAATCATGTGGGGTCTGATGCCACCCTCATGGTGGTTCTGGCTCTTTGCCTGTGCTGCCACAGATTTGCCAGTGGTTCTCTTTGCTGAACATGGATGTGTGTTTCTCCACTAGCTCAATGTTTTCATATTCAGTTCTTTTCTCACTCATCACTTACACTCTGGAGCTGCTGGTAGATCCAGCACAGACAACATCAAAGGACCGCTTTCTCACTTGTCAATCAATCATACACTTAGCTAAAACTAATTTTACTGCTTAAGATGAGGCTTTAAAATAAAACAACTATCCAGACAATTTTTTTTTATTCAGATGTTTCAGTCAATAACAACAGAGACTGTGGAAAAGGACCTAAAAACAATGCCACAAGAATGCAAGTGGTGAATACAGTGCTAACAAATTTATTAGACTATTTATTGACCCTAATTGGGTATCTAAATAAAAAAAGAATAACAATAATGTGATTTTCTATTTTTTTCTGCCTTTTTTGTAAAACAGTAAATTTTCAAATTCATGGAAATTTACAAATACTATTGTGACTAAAGAGTTTACACATATTTGGTGGATTACAGAAACATTAAAAAAAAAGATTTAGGTAATCACCAATACTGTTAGTTTAGGGCAGCTGTGGCACAGACCTTACATTGGGTGGTAGTGGTCTAATACATTACGCACGTGGTGTGTGTGTGTGTGTGTGTGTGTGTGTATGTATACACACATGCAGGACTTCAGTACACCAATCTGGAATAGGATAAAAGCCTCTGCTAAATGAATAAATGTAGATCACAGGAAGCAAGAACTCCTGAGGTTCAGTTAATATAACTCAACTAAAATAACACAAATATTCGTCTAATGTTTGTCCTGAGATGCATGAAAGAAAGAAAAAATAAAGTCATTATTTATTCACCCTCATGTCATTCCAAACCAACAATGCTTTCTTTCTTCTTTGGAACATAAAATAAATTATTTTGAAAAATATATATTTTTGCCCATACAAGGAGAGTCAGTGGGATCCAATGTTGGTTTGGGACCCACAGGCTTACATTTTATGGACTTTCTTCAAAATATCTTGTTTTGGGCTCCGCAGAAACAAAAAATGTAAATTTAGCCTTTTATTCATAAACATTGATCAATGCACATACATAGAGCTCATCAAATATGGTAAACGGAGGATGAAATGTGTGCTTTCTTGATGAGCAAGACCCCATGAGGTTTGTTCTCGGGCGTCACGCAAGCATGGTTGAGCGTATTTGATATGATATAACGTAAATAAATGTGAATTCACTGAAGTGAATAAAAGTCTAAATTAAATCTGTCTTTTACTATGTGTTCATGAATTTTTTGAAGCATCAAAGTTTTGGCATAATGGACTTTCAATGGAGGGAAAGAAATCTCTCAGGCTTTATTAAACATATCTTTTATTTGTTTTCCAAACGAAACTTTCATGGTGTTCGGAATGACACGAGAGTCATAAATATAAGACAGAATTTAATAGTTTGGGTGAACTATCTATTTAAAAGTGCCCTCTGGACAGAATAAGTTAATATACACATAGCTATTTCAGCAGGCCATGAAAAACAACCTTATTACTTAAAGGTCAGTCTCATGTAACAGGAAGTCAGAGTTTACGGTACGAACGGTCAGTTTCACATTCCGAAGGTGAAGCAATCCCACTCCATCTTACTCATTCACTTTCACTCTCTGTGTTTGTCAGTGAAATGTATTTTATTTCGTAATGACCGTTCTATATTTACACATCTGTTTACATGGCCAGTTAGCCTCCCACAGTCAAGAAGATCAATGAAGCACAACGTCCTCATCCTAAAAAGTCCTTTAATACCACCCACTCAGCGCCTCTCTATCTCTTGCTCGAGACGCTCCATTAAACTTCTTCATACACACACACACTCCATCACATTTCATCGTCTTATCCTTGTAGGTATGAAAGGAATGTGAGGAATGGCAGAGTCATTGATAGAGGGAATTTCCCTGAAGGACAGCAGACAAGTAAAAAAGTATGAAGACACAGTGGGGAAAAGGGGGCGGATGAAGGAATGGAGGATTAGAGGAAGGGCAGAGGTGAGGAAGACAGCAAAGAAGAGTAAAATCTTTGATGAAGAAAACAGACACTCAACAGTACAGTAGGGCAGCATTACTCAAACATTTGTAACTGGATCAGTCTCACCAACTTCAGCATGACTCAACCTGAATTAATCAGTGACAGCTCTTCTAACGCTCCGGTTGTCTGTCACCAAGCTACCAATGATGTCAGATCAGAGTCTTTACCTGTAACAATCCACTGGACTTTCACTGCAAATCACATTGAGCCTACAGGTGACTCCTGCACAGGCCGCCCACCTTGACCTCAAGTTCACCCCAGAATTACATTGAGAGGCAGGTCAATGACAAATAAGAATCTAGTATAAAACATGTCTTAGAAATGTCTTACTATTGTTGGTTAAAAAAAAAGAAAAGAAAAGAAAAACAAAAACTTTTGTACTATTTTGTACTAAAAACTTCTGTGCTGGTTTTAAAATAATGACCTTAAAACTCAGGTGGTGTAACCATCACAATAAAACCGTAAATAGTTACATATATTCCTGACACCTTTGAACTGTTTTTATGATGAAATAATTAGCAATGTACAAGTTTTGTAGAATAAATACCAGTAATAAATAATTCAGAAATATTAGTTTTGCGAGGAACACGCACCACATGACTACATTACATCTTGAACTATCCTTGTCATGTCAGAAAACGGTCAAATTATCTGATATTTTGGAATAGCTATTGATGTATTTTGGTTGATTTTTACAGACAAACATTTTAATGAACCTCTTTTACAAAACCTGAATATATAAACAGATTGATGCCAAATACTTACATTTTCTTCACTAATTAATGCTTTTTAGGAGTGAAACATTATGACACAAGATTTTTATACTTAACTGCCCTAAACATATCGAAAACTTTTTTATGTATTTTTGAATAAATTAATAGATCTGAACCAAAAAAAGAGAGAGTGTTTTGATAAACTTATACAATATGGGCAAGAATGAAAGCAAAAAAAAAAAAGAAGAGGGATTGGATTACAGGACCGCCGGGGTTGATTTCCCCGTTTCCTGGCGTTACATCATCATTTGAACTTAAGCAAGCACATGCCATATGCCTCCCACCCAGAACACACACAGCCTTGACAAAAGAGACATGAGTCTCTCTATATTTGGGCCGAATGTGTATAGATCAGTTCTGGGAGGAGTTTGGGAAAAGACAGAGACTGATTCGGAACAGCAGCTAGCTAAAGCTGCCGTATGACTGCGGTCATCTGGATAAATGCAAGAAGTAGTGAGTAAGAGAGAAAAAGAGACATAAATGGCCATACCCTCTTTAGATAATGTAATATTGTTGAACAGAATGGGAGGAAGAAACAACTATGTCATCTCCTGTTAAGACTTAAAAGGATGAAAGTAAGAATGAAGGAACCCTAATGTTTTCTTTACCCTAGCAGCCACTGATGTGGAGAGAAAGCTGTCATTTGGCTCAGTGTCAAGCTCCGCCCACTGAATCATCTACAAATGGCACGCTGTAATTTACTTGAATGAGAAGGCATCACTGGAGTTTAACAGGTGATGTCAGAGGGCTTTCCAAGATCACACACAGAAATGCTGACACACACACACCCTACTGCATGCTGCCATTCACAAAGAGTCCCATTGAAGAGATTTTTCATAGATTATAAAACAATGCTATAAAACACACAGGTACACAAGCTTTACTTACTAATTACAGTGTATCCAGCACACCTGCTTTACTGTTTACAGGACCATTATGATTTCAAGTAGACAATGGAAGAAAAGCAGTGTGAAATGTTATGACAGTAATAAAGACAGATTGTTTCCTCCACCATCGTGAGTACTGCCAACATACTTTGCCTCATATATACTCAATACATTAAAATGTATTAAAATTTAAATTATTGATTAGTAAAATTACCTCGTTTGTCAGTACAAATACCTAAACATCCTTAAAAACAAAATACATTTACTTTGAAAGCAAAACTGCTTCAGATATTAGGACTAAATTCTTGAATCAAGTAGAATTTTTCTCTGTATATCAGCAGAAACATTCATTTTCATTAATAGAAATCCTTATAATCGTGCTTAATGCGTTTACTGACGTTTTTGATCAATTTAATGCATCCTAAAATCTTACTGACCCCAAACTTTTGAAGGTAGCAGATATATTCTCTAATAAACAAGTCTTAATATCTCAGGATTTGAAATGCCGGTGCCAATGCCTGTCATCAAAATTATTGCTTATATAACCTCCCAGAAATGTCTAATATGATGTTGCTCACAGGCATATGCACCTAATTAGTAATAAACTTAATAGTAATTAATTTAATAGTGGCTTTACCAGTGGCTACAACATCCATTTTTATGTTGCACCACTTGGACACACGCAAACAGCATCTGCCATCATCATGCTTGCTTTGGATTGGTCATGCCACTAAAGCTCACTGAAATGAATTGAAAACAGAGAGAGTAAGAGAGAAGCAGAAAGTGAGAGTGGCCCAGAGCCTGTTCTCAGACAGTGAGTGATGCCATTAGCTTCAAACACAGTGAAGAGGTTAAGTACCTATTATGGGATTGTGGAGGCGTAATAAGGGTTGATGGAGTAGACGCAGGCTTGCCACCACAACCAGGGCCCAGAGATCCCCAAACTCTCTAAAAAGAGAGAGTAAGAGAGAGAGAGAGAAAGAAAGAGTAAGAGCTCACCTTCTGTCCCTTTTCTCCCCTCTCTGACACTAATATGGAAAAAACCATGTTTTGAGTGAATACGAATGCAAATATTATTCTTCCTGACTATTACCACTGCAAGCACCTCTGCGCGGGCAGCCAAAGCACTGCACAAAAAGGCCAAAGACTTTCTCAGCGCCTTCAAAGAGAGCATACATAAAATAAACACCGCCATCAGATTACAGCCCCTAACATGGCTCAGTGTTAGGCCGAGGCCTTCCACACAACTGCCTGGTAAGTGTGGGGTCCACTCAGTCAACACGATGACGCAGAACGGAACAAAAGCACGACAGAAAAAGCAGATCTGTCGGAACACAGCCCCAACCCGCAGCACAGCTGACCCCTCCGCCGCTGCCCAGACCCAGAGCGGAGGAGAGACGAGGGGATGAGAGGAGCATGGAGGACAGATGAGCTGGGATGGCCAAAGGGGTTGAGCAGGGAGTCGGGGTGTGGTGTGCGTTTTGGACGAGACCCCTAAACCCGAGACCAGAGTGGAGACTTCCAGGGAAGGCAAACCTGAAAGAGAGCAAATATAAAACAGAGGGAGGGGCAAGGAATGGTGGGGAGAGAAATGCAGAGCAAAGGTTAGGGTGGAGTGAGAGAAGCTAGATGAGAGGTAAAGGGACATCTGAGCGGGTGATGTTTAGACATCCAACGAGAGCGTCACCGGTGGATAACCTCTTGGTATGGCATCACAGGGCTCTTCTAATACGGTGGGCAGCGATGACGTAATCCGCCTGGCAGCAGGAGAAAGTGAATCGGTCCCAGAAGAGAGCTTGGGTGTTTCACTCATCCCGTGTCTAACCCCAAACCTACACACAGTCTCTTTCCCATGCGTGCACACACACTGATTATGAACACACACACAGTCCATTTCATATTTCTCTATTACACATCAAGGATTCGCTTCTGTAAGAATGTAAATGAATACTGACACGTGTTCACGCCCTCTTCACTCACAGATAGAAAAATACACATACAAATATGCAAGGATAGATTTTCTCTCTCTCTCTCTACACACACACAAACACACACTGACTTTGTCAGAGTAGAGTAGGAAACTCAGGGCAGCTCAACCTCATTGACCGCACTGGCTGCAGACACATCTACTGCGCACACACGTCTCCATTTATACTATTCGCCATCTTTAGCTGTTAACATAATGAAGAGAATTTGTAATTAAAGTCAAATTTTGTAAATAGACGTCTGGAACTAAGTGTGCAGCACATTTTTAACTAAAACTAATAAATAATAATGTTAGATTTAAATTCCTGAAAAATGCATCAGACTGGATATTCAAGATTTTAAAAACTGAAATGGTTATTAGGTTTTTAAAATCTGCTCTGACAACTTACTTTCAAAAGTTATTCGGGAATCAAACTGAGGTGCATCAATATATCAAGCCATGCCACAAAATTAATAAAACTTTCATAAATAAAATATTTTTACATATTGGTATTTACTTGTTGTATGTAGGCAAAACTGTCATCTACAACTATCAGGACACAAGGGTTCTTCTGCGCCATTCAGAACTGGAATTAAAAATGCCTTTAAAACTCCACTTCAGTTACTGAATTTGAATTTAAATTGAAATAGAAACAGGATGTAGAATTCAATAGATGGATAGATAGATAGATAGATAGATAGATAGATAGATAGATAGATAGATGATTCTGAATTTCTGTGATTGATTTCTAAATGAGAATTTTAAACCTCATGGTATTTTTGTTTCAGTTCTGTTTTGTATATTCTGTTTAGAGTATATCAATCTTATGTTTTGTTATCCTTGAACAAGAGATAAGATATTACACTCAGAAGTTAAGGAGCAGCTGGTGGCCTGAAGGTTCAGGTGATTTGGGTCACAGCCTGGAAAGCCCCAAGTTGCTTCAGAATGGGGACTCATTGAGAAAGCAGATTAAGACTGCCGGAGTGTACACACATGCTTGTGTCTGAAAATGTGAACAAGCATATAAACAATCATTCATCTCTGCCGTTCACACTCAGAGACACAGTTAGTCCACAAGAGTGAACACACACATCCCGACACATACAGAGACCCTCCCTTTATCTCTTTCCTGACTCAGCGGTTTTGTAGGAAACCTGTGTTGCTTTGAAGAGGCAAGAATCTATCATTACTTGAGAGATGTAGAAAAAGAAAGCAAGCAGCAAGAATAAGTGCTCCATTGTCTACCCAGTCACCCCTCCTTCCCCCTTTGCCTTCGAAAAAAGAATTGTGTTGTCCTAATTACAGAGAGGAACTTCAACAGGTGCGGGGATCTGCACCTGGAGGAATGGGTGTATGTCTGTGTGCGCGCCACGTGTGGTGTGTGTGTGTGTGTGTGTTTTTAGTCCATGAGCAATGCAGACACTTTTTTAAGGACAGGGCAGACAGTGACACAGAAAGAGGATGGGGAGGCTGACTGTTCACATCAACACTGGCATCACTGACCCATAGCTGTACGACCAGTATGCCTGAAAAACATCTTTACTGCTTTAATCCAAATAATAATCATCAATTATTCCATGATGAATGGATAGTTCAAAACAGCCCCTGGACAGTCTCGCTCATAAACCACACAGATTTGCAAATCAGAAGTCGTATAGTAGCTAACTTAATTGATTAAATTTCCACCACAGGGAGGCTGAATCATGACTGCCACCGACTTGAGACGATGACATGGCCCGGATGATGGGGGTTTAGGACAAACGAGGGCTGCTGGTGCCGCTGGCTGGACGAATTAAAAATCGGAGTGATGTAAACGGATCTCACGGGATCCCATTCTTACCGTAAAAACGGCATAAGGAAACAATTGACAGGAAGGGAAAGAGATCTGGCACGTTGTCAAGACACAACGCGGAAAAGACAACACGCTTTTACAATAAGTGTGGATTAAAGGCTTGTTATGACGTCAGTGAACTTCTTGGGAATTTTTTTTCATATCCTCAAAAACATGTAAATCTAAACAGATGAAGCAAGGATGGGCTTGACGCCACTTCCATTCCACGCTTCGTTCAGGTCAAGAACAGTGAGTGTTTATTTTCGAACGTCACTGCGAGTGAGAAGGCTGTTTTATCAGGAATAAGAAACTCGACAGTAGCCTGTGAAATGTGCTCGCTCCGTCACAACATAGTTCTATCTACAGTAAATATACACTTCAAGTTCAAACAACACTTGACCCTGGGTTAGGCAACGTTTCAGACGTGTAAAGGGGTTTAGCCCCACTTTCAACCCTGGGTTATGACATTAATTAGCAGCCCTTTAGCGGAGTAGAACAATGCAGTTTTTCTATATAAACATAACGTTACGCCTTACTGACGCGATTGACCGTTGCGCGTCTTTTGCAGCGCTTGACGCTGTTAAAAGAAGTTCAAACAAACAAATACATAACGTTTTTAGACCTCTTGCGTTCTTAAATTCCAACATAACCTGACTTTCACGTCTGTGCGTGCACAGAATGGACAGACAACTAACTATTAACCGCGTCAGTGCTTACCTCATTAAATATTCATATGATTTGTTCAATCAAAGAAACGTTCTCACACTGTGTTTAGTCTCCATATTTTAGGAAACAGTTACATCCGTTAACTGGGGTGAAGAGAACGTGTGTGTTTGCTTTTTTAATTGTTTGAAATTTAACTCAAAGCTCAACCAGAACAGATTTACCTTTTCAGAGATGATCAGACAGGTGAAGCATCCGTCACGAGTTGTATTCGTCCAATCACTGTTGTCGACCTCATTAATATGTAAATCAGAACATTAATCCTGGGTGTAAATGTAGAATTGTTCTACCCTGGATTAATTAGGCAACTAGCTCATGGTAAACATGAACTGTATGAACAGTATGACACACTGGATTACCCGTAATTAGCCTATGTGTACCCAGGCGTCCAGCTAGTAGGCCTATCTAAATGCTATATTACCTTTACAAATATTTACCATTGCAACCATAGGTTACGCCAAACACCATAGAGTTGTTACTGCAATAAAATAGTGTTAACTTTGGTATATAGTTGAACCGTCATCAAATAAAGAATTTTAAAAGAAGATAAATAAATCCAATATGTATTTATTATGGTTTTCAGTAGTAACAATAACTATAGTAACTGTGGTATTTAGGCGTAAACTAGTCATATGGTTGCGCCGGTAAATGTTCATAAGGGCACCTGCAAGTGTCAGTATTTCCACTATGAACAGTTGATATATAATAGGTATTTATCTATTTAAAAAAAAAAACCACTTCTAGACCACAACTCTATATATATATATATATATTATAATTTTCAGGAATACTGAGGCTCATTATTAAGTTAGTCAGTGATACGTGAGTTGGAAGTTTTACTGGTGACCAGGTGGATGTCTTGCTCTAACTAATCGTTGAGTCCATTGCGAGCATGCCACCCAGTGTTGATTAATAGAACAGCAGGTGGCCACCACTTTTCCCAACAGCTTCTCACTAAATGTATGAGAATCCATTAAAAAAAACCATGCCAGTAGGTTAAATGTAATTTTTATTTATTACAGACATGTGAAAAAATATTATCAATGCAACTGATTTATCTGATCATAACAGCTTAAATTGTTTATTGTAGTGTCATATTTACTAAGATTAACAGTGGAAAAAACCTACAGAACTTTTGAAAACTGTGTAAAATAACAGGCTGGCATTTATCACTGCAACCAGGCAATGAATCTCATCTAACATAAACCTTTAAAGTAACTAATGCAATGAATTATACATAGTCATAATGAAAACAGATGTGCTTGACAGGCAAAAAAAAAAAAAAAGGAAGATCATATGATATGAATAATCTACTAGTGTCTAAAGATGGTAGTTTCTCTATGTGAGAACTAGATAATGTTCATAAATTGACAATGGAAGAATTAATGTTTAATTATGTTACAATCTAGTCCGCTGATTAGCAGGAAGTCTCCGGGCGAGCCCCCACAGGAATGTTCGCAGGCGTGTCACTTCTTCTTAAGGTGGGGGTGGAGTGGCGGATGTCAGGGTCCAGCCGAGGTGTCTCATTAGGCAGGATAAGTAGGAGGTGGTCCAAAAAAACCTCCAAAAATATTCTTAGAATTGTGACTAATATTAAAGACAAAAACAAATATTACGTATAATATAAACATAATACATTAAATGTGATATACACTAC
This sequence comes from Sinocyclocheilus anophthalmus, assembly GCA_018155175.1. NCBI lineage: Eukaryota > Metazoa > Chordata > Actinopteri > Cypriniformes > Cyprinidae > Sinocyclocheilus > Sinocyclocheilus anophthalmus. The sequence goes on from JADLZN010005309.1 coordinate 25,457, forward strand.
AGTTTTAGGGTCTGTACGATTTGTGTAATGTTTTTGAAAGAAGTATTTTATGTCATAGTGGCTGTATGTATTTGATTAAAATACCATAAATTATTTGATTACAATTTAATTTTCTACTTTAATATCTTTTCTATTGATTTTCAGCCTGACTCAGTATCAGGTCACATTATCCTCCGCAGAAATTAATTCATAGCTGATTGCTGCTCAAGAAACTTTATTTTTATTGTTGAAAACAGTTGTGCTGCTTAGACCTAACATTTTTGTAGATTCTTTAAATAATAAAAAGATGAAACTTACTGGCTCCAAAACTTCTAAACAGTAGTGTATATTATATAAGTAGGTATAAAATAGTTTGACAGGCATATTATCAATATTATATAAGAATATGTTGATTTATTTAGGTTGTTACTCACCACCTCCAAGTTCGGTACCGAGAAGCGGAGCCCATGAAGATGGTGGGGCTCTCGTTGGTCCAAGTTTATAATGAGTGAGAAGATGGTGAAGCTGGGAAGGACTTAGCAAGGGATGTTCTTCCTGTAAACTTGACCAGGATGACTGAAAAACACAGAGTGATAAATTATAGACGTGAAAAGCATTGTGTTCTTTACATATTCAGTGCATGGGGTCAGTTTGTTCTCAAACTCTCACCTGAATAAGGCGGGTCTTAGGTATGCACAGGAAGTTGACCGTAACTGATAGCTTCTTTAGAAACTCTGACGCAATATCTCCAAGGCCTGCTCCTTGTAGCCAGTCTAAGACCAGGTCCAGATTTGTTCGAATTTGAACCGCACGTGACCAAGAGAATAGACTATCTTTAAAAGATTGAAGAAACAAATCATTTTAAATCTCAGACTTGCATTTGTGCTGGTCGTCCAGCCCTAAACTCATTGCCATCATATCCTGCTGTCATCGTTGCCCGAAACCATGTGCAAACACTACTGTGTTTATGAAAGACTGTAAATTCTCACCTCTCTCCAAGAGTGTGTTGAGAAGAGACGTGTTTGTGAAGAAGAAGAGGTAGCCAAATGTTTGGGAGGTTAGCGGTGGAGAGAGGCAAGCTTCTCGGGAGAGCTGCAGAGAGCAGCGATACACTTCCACCAGTCCAGCGACGGTGGGCGGCAAACTGGAGACGTCTTCTTCCTCATCTCCTTGCCCTTCATTACCAGAGCTGTCCTTTGCTCCCGCTTTTCCTTTCTTCTTCTCCTCACTGGAGAACGGGTTAGTGTCTAACAGTGCTGGGAGCAAGGAGTATAACGTCTGATCGAGAGAGGAAAATGAGTTTGAAATAAATGAAATGCTTTAAACATACATGTGTCATTCAAGTACCCCTAATGCACACTGATGCACTCTCACCTTGGTCAGATGGTAAACACACTGCTGAAAGGTGTGCATAATGACATCATCCAGCTGTGCCAGCGCCTCAGAACAGGTGTCCATATCAGCTGAGAGAACGGGGTCACCCGGCGCTACAGGTTATGATGTGACAAACCATAAAGAGACAGAACATAAACCATCCCAATTGACCTGGTAATTATTAACATTCGACATTTATAATAATTGCACTCAGTTTCAGAATAACAGTTGGTTGACAATGTACAATATAATATCATGTGACAAGTACAGTTTGACATTTGACAAAGATTTTGACTATGTTTATTTCATGAACTGCTTGTATTTGAGTTGTATGAGTCATGAGTCAGTATAGGTTGAATATTGTAATTCTATTCAAAGTTAAGGGCTTATTTCACAGTACAAAATTTTTGCTAAGACTAGCAGGTATACTAAAATAAACAAGATGGCATAATAAGAGATGAGAGAAAACTGATTTAGTCTAACAAAATACATAACACTTCTACAGCAGAAGATACGGCACGTTATGCAACAACACAAGTATTTTTTGTTTTGAGAAAACATGCTGTAACTGTCGATCTCTCACTAACCTTCAAATTCCCATTCTTTTTCCATTGCTTCAACTTTGACCTTAAAGAGTGGGAGGAGCTCCATGGGCATTGGCAGCCAGAACATGAGACGGTATGAAGGTCAGAGAAGCTTCGCAGGCTTGGTGGAGGAAGTTCAACATCGGCCTCTGCTGCTTGAACACACACTCAAAACATTAAACCTCAGCACAGGGCACAAAATTCACACATTTATTTATACATATTTATTTAAATGAATTGCGTTCATCTCTACAATAGAACTGTTTAGATACATGTGCATCTCCATAAATTAGAAGTATGGGGGGGGGGGGGGGGAAAAAAGTTTTTTATTTTGTTTTAATTTATTTCAGTAATTCAACTCAAATTGTGAAACTCGTGTATTAAATAATTTCAATGCACACAGACTGAAGTAGTTAGTCTTTGGTTCTTTTAATTGTGATGATTTTGGCTCCAATTTAACAAAAACCCACCAATTCACAAAAAATTCTCAACAAATTAGAATACTTCAAAAGACCAAATAAAAAACATTTTTTAGTGAATTGTTGGCCTTCTGGACCGTATGTTCATTTACTGTGCATGTACTCAATACTTGGTAGGGGCTTTTTTTGCTTTAATTACTGCCTCAATTTGGCGTTGCATGGAGGTGATCAGTTTGTGGCACTGCTGAGGTGGTATGGAAGCCCAGGTTTCTTTGACAGTGGCCTTCAGCTCATCTACATTTTTTTGGTCTCTTGTTTCTCATTTTGACAATACCCCATAGATTCTCTTTTGGGTTCAGGTCTGGTGAGTTTGCTGGTCCGTCAAGCACACCAACACCATGGTCATTTAACCACCTTTTGGTGCTTTTGGCATTGTGGGCAGGTGCCAAATCCTACTGGAAAACGAAATCAGCATCTTCAAAAAGCTGGTCAGCAGAAGGAACCATGAAGTGCTCCAAAATTTCTTGGTGAACGGGTGCAGTGACGTTGGTTTTAAAATAACACAATGGACCAACACCAGCAGATACATTGCACCCCAAATCATCACAGACTGTGGAAACTTAACACGACTTCAAGCAACTTGGGCTATGAGCGTCTCCACCCTTCCTCCAGACTCTAGGAACTTGGTTTCTAAATGAAATACAAAACTTGCTTTCATTTGAAAAGAGGACTTTGGACCACAGGGCAATAGTTCAGTTCTTCTTCTCCTTAGCCCAGGTCCTTTGATGTTGTCTGTGGTTCAGGAGTGGTTTAACAAGAGGAATATGACAACTGTAGTCAAATTCCTTGACATGTCTGTGTGTGTGGCTTCTTGATGCCGTTGACCCCAGCCTCAAGTCCTTGTGAGTTCGCCCTACCTAAAATTCTTTGAATCATTTGCCTTGACACCTCACTAGGCTCGGTTTGGTTGTGCATCTTTTTCCTTCACTTTTCCTTTCACTCAACTTTCTTTATTCATTCTTGATACAGGCACCTGTTGAACATCCACGTTCTTTGGCAATGAATATTTGTGCTTACCCTCCTTGTGAAGGGGTCTTGATTGTCTTCTGACAACTGGCCAGCTCAGCATTCTTCCCCCCATGATGTGGTAACCTATGAACCAACTGAGAGACCACTTTTGAAGGCTCAGCAAGCCTTTGCAAGGTGTTGATTGATATCTGATTGGCATATCACCCTATCATTCTCCCTCCCTGTGGCACATACGCCGAACCTTGCTGGCCGCTCTCCCTGTCCAAAATCTCCCCCCCACTCACCACTCAACCCCAACGCACCCCTCCACCCCCCCCCACACTCACTTCCCCCCCCCCGTCCCCCCCCCCCCCTCCCCTACCAACCCGCCCGCAACCTCCGCCCGGCCGTCCGGACCGAAGCTCCGCCACGGGCACGCACAGGGCGTCAAACCCGCCGCGGGGAATGAAAAAAAGGGGAAATAGGAAAGGGGAAAAAAAACAGGAATCGGGGACGGGCGAGAACACAAGGGCTCCGGTCGTGGGGCAGACGGCAGATCATCCCGCGCAATCACGAGCGACTAGATACCCGACCCAACCACTACGAGAACCGCGCGAGCCTGTCGACCCGCGACCCCTCAGCCCTCAAGAGCCGACACCAAACGGAGAGAGGAAACCCCACAAGATCGCAAACCTCGACACACTGAAGAAAGGAAAAGGACAAAAGAAGGAGAGATAGAGAAAGAATTTACAATGGAAGGAGATCAGGGAAGAGATAGGGAGGTAAAAGAAAAGGAGATATTCGAGAATGCACAGAATGGCACAGTAAAGGATTATTTAAAGAATGGCAAAACACAAGTTCAGTGCTGGGTAAGGTGAGAGGAATTTGCTGTTTACAGGTCTGTCACTGAGCAACAATGTTTGAACAGTGTATACAGATCTAGTACAGCATGGAGAGGTAGTGCAGGTTCTTACTTTTGTGTTGGATGTTTGTCACCGAACTCTTTAATTTTATCCTGAAAGATGAATAATGGAACAGACAGGGAGAGAGGGAGAGAGAGAGAGAGAGACAGATTAAAGCAGACTCGGATGAATGCATGGGCGGGAGTGTTTGGCTGATGTTTTTATGCTACCACCACACACACACTTCACAACGCTTCTCAACAAACCGCTGGCAAATCGAACACCATACACAAACTCGGTTTACAAAATAAGGGAGATTCCCAGTGAAAGCCCATCTGTGTATGAAGGCTGTGGCGCCTCAACCACAGCTTCACAGCTGAGAGAGAGAGTCCATTTTAAAACACTCTCAGATAAACTATTAGTGTTTGTTGTGTGTTTTAACCGTTAGTCCAGTTTTATCTCTGCAGTGGTTTGACAAAACATCAAAGTGGGCAGAAGAACTGTTAAGAACAGTGACAGCCTGTTCAAATCATGTCAAGTTCATTTATCACCTTTGGGCAGGCCATTGCTGTCCCCCCCCCCTCCCTGTGCTCGTCCCCCTAACACCCCCCCCCCCCCCACCGCCCCCCCCCCCCCACCCCCCCCCGCCCTTCCCAACAGAAACGCCCACAAACAAAACGGGGGGCGGGACCGCACGGACAGGCTGCGAACGGATCGGCTGCTCACAGAAGAGAAGCCCAACGACGCGGCGAACACCCCCGCGGCACCCCAAAAGGAAGAAAAGGAAATAGGAAGAAAAAAAGAAAGAAAAGGAAGAAATCCGCAAGCACTAACAAAAAAAAAATAATTTCTTTTACCTCATGTATAGGATATAATTTAGAATGACATAATTAAGTAGGACGAAAAAAAACCTATGAAGTATCGTGAGGAACACGTAAAAAAAAAAAGGGGGGAAAGGAAGTTAGACCCGTATGGGTCATAATTGCATTTATTGGGTATTGGTTTGATAGGATGAAATGACAAAACATAAATACTTCCTTAAAGAAATTGTTGACCTTTATAAAAAAAGGCAAGAGTAGTTTTAATTGTTTAAAATAAATAATTATTAATTCTACTTATTTAAACCAATATATGTTGCTATCTAATCTCTATTATAGAGTTATTTATTTATTTTAACACTTTAGGTGGGACCAATTCCCTAATAAACGATTGTGATTGCGCCTATTATCCCATATTGGCTGTTTATTAGTACTTATAAAGCACATATTCTGCATGACCATATTCTACATCCCTAATCCTACCCAATACCTAAACTTATCAACTACCCTATTAACTACTAATAAGCAGCAAATTTGGAGTTTATTGAGGCAAAAGTCGTAGTTAATGGTTTGTTAATAGCGAGAATTGTACCTTAAAATAAAGTGTGACCATATTTGTTTTAAAAAGGTTATTTCTGTTTGATAGATAAAAAAAAAAGCAAAATTACGTACACATAGCCTTGGTTAGGAATCACTGCACTAGACTTTTGGATACTCACCCAAACAATTCCTTTGATCTGATTGGCTGCCTTTAAAAGTAGTTGAGGTAATATTGCAGGATCCAGATGTTTAGAGGCGTAGTCAATCATGAGCGACAGAAGATAGGCAGGTGCTAAAGCCTCGCCCCCCGAATCTGGGCTGGAGTTCTTCAAAATAATTTCCTGAAATTAAAGTATAAGTAGTAACCGATTTGTATAAATAAATATTATGAAGTCATGGCAAAAATTTTAAGTACTGCAGTATTTGTTACACCACAATTTACCAGTGATAATATTTTTCCTAAATTAACTTTCATTGCAGCACTCACTTAGTATGCCATATTATAAACATTTACACAGAAATGTTAGCAGAACTGTTTTCTAATTTTTACATCATTGTAGCCTACTGTTTGTCTGTTGCAGTAAATCATTATGATAAAATCCGCCCTGTCAGAACTGCACTAGTGTTTGTTATGACAGATATATCAGAAGGATTATTCGATTGTATCAGTGTTTACCTGCAGTAGGGCATCCGCATGTTTGGCCTGGAATCTCAGCAGCGATTCTGTGGACCCCAGATACAGCCTAAGCATTTCCTGTCTATCTGTCATCTCGCCAGGGCTGTAGGAAGTTGGCATGTCATCTTGCCACGGTGGCGGTAAGGCCAGGGGCGGAGCGGGGGTCACACGGGGGTCACGGTAAAGGAAAAGGAAGTGGCTGCCAAGACCCAACAAGTCTCCGGGTTTTAGGACTGCTTCCCTATAAAGTGGAGCTCCATTAAGAGTGACAGGTCCTCCTCTGAATGGATGTGCCAAGGCTAAAGAAGAAGAACCAGAAGTATAATTGCAGACAGTATTGGGCAAGCTACTCAAAACATGTAGCTAGCTAAGCTGGCAACCACCATACAGAAAAAAATCAGCTAAGCTAAACCTCCTGAAACGGGCACAACCCTACTAAATATGAATAGTGTTGGAAAGAAAAAAAGGAGGAGGAACCAAAGAACACACGACCATAAATCGTCAGTGGTGACGTACAAACCCCGGGCCGAAAGCGGTCTTCTGAGACGACACACCTATCTCTCCGACCACAACACACGTACTACCAAATGGCCAAACCACACAAAAACTCAAAGATAAACGCGCCCGTGATCGACAACGTCCGCGACTGGCTGCTAACTGCGGCCTCGGCGAACTGCTCCCCCCCCCCTCCCCCTGCCATCGTCTCTCGCGCTCGGGCGTAGTGGAAAAGAAACAAAAGGGAAGTGCGGAGTAATAATGGAAGGAGTTGACTGAAAAAAATGGAAAAAATAGAATAAAAAAAGGATTTGGAAGGTTTGGTGTTAGTAGTATCTTGTGTGAGTAAGAGCTTTTGGTAACGTTACGACACAACTTTAAGAGGTATCTGATTGCTGTGTTCTTAAAGAGTCTCTAAAACCAAAACAATTGCGCCGGAAAAAGGTCGAATGTTTAAGCTAAAGCTCTTTTGGGATCAGTTTACACAACGGCACTCTTTCAACTGGAGTCTCTACATATAGTGATTGCACTCAGTGCAACTCGCTCACACCGGTTTTTTGCCTCCAATTTTGGACTGTCCCAAATTCTGAAATCAAGCTAAAATTCTTCAATCCGGGGGGGGGAGTGAAATAATTTTGACTGAATTGTAGATAGTTGTGCAAAACGCAATCCGGACTGAAAATCATGTAGTGTGTGACGACATATCCTGTTGGTTTGTTGCAGTGAACCCACCGCGTTTTTCTCCACGACGTCCGACTGGATCAAATGCGGGGATGGTAAAGCAAGCTTGTGGCGAATTCGCTGCTTTCAAAGTTGAAGTTTGGTGACCTAGGTATTCGTTGAAGTTTTTGCTAACTTGTTTCTTTCACTGAAGTGTTCCCCAAACAAACAAAACTGGGCAGAACGACTATCACTTCAACCTACTAAAAGGCTGAGATTGGATCAAAAAACAAAGTCTCTACTGGTCATACGATTTAAAGGGGAGATATTGGAGGTGGAATAAGGTTTTAGAAAGATAATTTGACAATAATTTAAAACACCATGCCGTGTGTAAGAATTGTGCATTCCAAAAATTCTACGTCCAGGGCCTCACTCACTTTTCCTGGAAGGGTTTAGCGACCACTTGAGCAACTCACCTGGCTGTAAAATTTCTAGTATCTTGAAGACACTGAGTCTTTTTTTTCATGATTCCCCAAAGTATTAGTTGCGCAAGTCATGGTTTTAAAAGCCTAGAAGGAAACGAACAATACACTTGCACCAGAAACTCCCCATCAGGAAAAATTGCGGTTGGTCCAGCTCTCTTTAATCAATAAAATTGCAGTATAGCATTTCTCCACATCAGTACTGTCCGTTCCTGTTTTATCGCAAATGTTTGAAATCCTGTTGCGCATTATTCATGTGATTTGAAACCTAAAGCAGAGCCCATTGCAACAACCCTTGAGGTTTGGGTGGTGGTAGCAGTAGTGTGTATGCAGGTCCTTGGCGGGTGGCATGGGACCTTGACCAAGGGGTTGCTCGGAGTACCCGGCGTCGCGTCGGATCAGTAGGGGGCGACAAAGCAGGGTCAGGGGCTGAGAGGTAAGTGTCCACTTTTAGAGGCCCTCGGCCCGTCCGCTCGCCTCTCCCTGTCCATCTCACCTCCCGAATGTTGATTCCGGGCAACAAAACATGTGGTGACCCCAACTACAACGAAACGGCCGAACAGACCCACAGCACGAGTCACGGGTGAGCAACGACCTCGGCGCACGGGACGCGCGCACAACGCTGGCCTCCTGCTCGCTATTGTGGTCTTTACTCCAATCTGTGCAATCTCCTATCTTAAGTCGCAGAAATACAGCGGCGATAAGGAATGAAGAGTGTTACAGTTTTCAACAATGTGTGCTTGTGTGAGGTCATTGTGCAGAGATGGAGATGTAGACACAGCATGCTTGTGCTGGTATTGTCCGGCCCCCGTGTGTATATAGAGCCTCTGTATGGCTGTTTTGTGCTGCGTGTTCAGTGGCCATTCCACTCAAAGGTATGAAAGCGCTGATGGTATGTTGTGATTAATACAGGAATACAGGTATTATGTCATGGGATGGCTGAAAGATAAGTGAGATGATGCATGTCTAGCCTTGCTCTGGTCATAGCCTTGCAGTAACAGGAAGTAAGGCCGATCTGTCGGTGGAAGGATCAGACTCTGCGACATCACTTCCAGGTCACAGGTGTCTTTCTCTTCTTCTGCTGCCCGAGTGCGCCTGTCTGTCTCACCTCCACCACTTCTTGACCCAGTGACCTGACAAAGCAGAGACAAGATAGTACTGTGAATGGATTACATGCCTTTACTGTATAATGGCACAAACATGCATTAAATTGACTTTTATGTTGTTTAATTTAGTATTAGGGACATGTAGTGGGGATATATATTATAGAACTTGACAATGAGGATGTGAGAGAGTTCCAGGGCCAGTTGACAGAGCTGTCATTTGATCTATTGAGCCAGCGCTCAATTGAGCCAGTTTCCTCTACATGTCAACTTTTTAAAATTATTAGCTTGGTAAAATAATCTAACTGGCTAACACAGATGAGTTTTTGTGGAAATTGTAATAATGAAATGGAAGCAACAGTTGCTATCTTGAGTTTTTCTTTATTATTATTATTTAGCTATTATTTCATTTTTTGTGTGTAACGTGTGAAAGATGTATAAATAATAGTGTTATAAATACTTAAATAGGTTTTACATATTCTAAATATACCTTTTAAATACTTTTAAATCTAAACTCCCTATATTTCATATTCTTTTTTACAATTACTATAGATTTCCTATATATTTTAAAAAGTTATTATTTACCATGTGTCAATTCTGCTGGCACGTTAGTAGGTAAATGATCTAGCTGGCTAACAGCTTGGGCCAAATTTGTATAATTACTTAATGATAGTCTTAGTAGCTTCATGAATAAGTTTTAAAATAGTTTCAGTAAACTTGTGCAATGTGTAGTAATTATTAGTTTATATGTCAAAAGGAGCTTTACTTAAATGTTACATAAGTTACTCTTCCACCTAGTCATACAGATTTACATTTGAAATACTTCTCTAAAAATTATTTTATATTTGATCATAATATTATTTAAATATATAAATTATATTAGTAAAATACATACATTGTTCCTTCTTCCCTTGTTTATTATTTATTATTTTATTTTTTTAAACAAGTGAATGCGTTGGAAGGAGAAGTAGAAATCTGAACTACTAGCCCAAACCGTGCAAACATGGGGAAAAAATCCTTATTGTTGGGCCCTGTGTTATCAATTCGATTTCACATTATTGAGGTTGTGATGGATGCTGTTTCTTTATTTTACCTCATACCTCCTTCTGTTGCATCATGCTCACTATGGGTTCCTTTCTGTCCTGTCCTTTGGGCATTGCCGAACGCCGAGGGTCTGCTCACATGGCCTGACACGTCTCTAGACTCAGTTCAGATCACTTACTCCCCTCTTCTGTGTTCCGCCTCGATACCTCGTTCGTCTTCTGGACCGCCCCCAGAGGACACGCGGCTCCGCATCCAACGGACTCCTGTTACCACAGTAGTGTTTCCCCTCCCCTTCCACCCCCCCACCTCTCTTCGACACCCAACCGCGAAGCCACCTCCACCACTTCACAAGTGTCTAGAGAATAGACAAACACGGCAATACAAACAGGGTTCAACCTTGATAGCTCTCTCCATCCCTCTCTCTCTCTCTTTCCTTCTCTTTCTCCTCCCTCTCATATTCATCAAGGCGCTGGATCTCAAACCGTCTTTCAAAATCATCCTTCGGCCTCCACATATCTACTAGCTGTAAGGGGCATTCCCAGGAGGCCACGCTCCTTCGGCACTCAGTTTGCCATTTAATGGCTCCATCTGGCTGCTGAATGGGCTTTCCAATGACATCACATAACAGGAAGTCCTCTGGGAAATATTTCTGGAGAGCTAGCCAGGTGAACAGGAAGTTGGGACATTCAGAAGGCAATGATACAATGAGCGAGTAAAGCCTAATTTCCTACATCTAATCTGTGATGGCTTCACTCAGAATGCACATTTGATTATTTGCAGCTTGCTTTTGATGTTTTATTTTTCATACATTGCAAGATAATGGATTGATGAACCCAATATGCAGGCCAATATGAAACTTCCATCATTATTTACTCACCCTCATGTCATTCCAAAGGTGGCTGCACTGTTTTTCTGAAGAATCTTATCTTAGTTCTTTCTAAACAACAACTATTCAAACCACAAAAGCACCATAAAAGTGATTCATATTACAGATCATGTGCTTTAGTCCAGCCTATTGAGGCCATAACTTTTTTGTGAGGAACAGACTGAGATCACCTAACGACCACGCTCTGCAATTCAAGCTCAACCATCTTAAGAAGAACACTCTAAGTTCTCATCTCAGCACGGATGCTTGCCCAACTGCCTACCAAGCACTCCTACGTAACACACGCTTCACCACTTCTTCTCCAAAAAGGCTCCCCATTCTCAATACACCTGCTCTGTCGAAAAAGGATAAAGGCCGACAAAGTCTCCGAACGCGCACCGATCGGGCGTACAACGACGTAATGAACTACAACACGGTCGCGGGCACTATCGAAGATAGGACAAACCGGAAAACGCCGTCCAAAGAAAAAAGAGGGAGGAAAGAAGGAAATAGATAAGGAGGTTAGGAAAGAAATCGCAACACGCTAAGCAGGAAAGGGCAAGAATCGCGATCGAAACCGTTCGACTCACAGGCTGTTCCGGCGGCGTGGACTAAGACGGGAAAACCTCGAACGCCGGCAGCCGGCTCACTAAAAAACGCAGGCGCCCCCCAGCCCCCAACAAAAAAAAAAAAAAAGAAAAAAAGAAAAAAAAAAAAAGACTTAGGAGAAGAAAGAGGGGGGAGGGAAAAAAATAAAAAAGGGGGTAGTGATCAGAAGGAAGAAAAGAGGGTGGAGTGATTAAGCAAACTGCTGAGGGCAGGGGGACATAAAGAGGTTCTAAGGAATTTCGTAAGATTGAATAAATAAAGAAAAATATTGTGTCATGATTCTTGAAAAACATTTCATAAGTAGTATTTTCGCGAACGGGATTAAGAAGACGGGGTTTTTTGTTTTGGTGTTTTTGGGTTTGGTGGTTTGTGGTTTTTTGTGGTGGGGTGTTGGGTTGTGGGGGTGGGTGTTTTATTGAAAAAAAAGGCACAATCTGAAAGGTGAGTTAAGCAAAAATGAAAGATTCTGTCATCAGTTACGCACCCGCATGTAAATTCAACCCGGATGCTTCTTCATCGCTGATGCAACAGAGATATTTTGAAGAAATGGGGTAACAAACAGGTTGTTTTGTCCATACGATGAGCCAGGGGACTCAAAACCATTATCCACATTTCACGTCTTCTTTGGTATTGGCAGAGAAAAGAAAGGTAGACAGGTTGGGCGACAGAAGGGTGGAGGAATGAGAAAAATTTGCATTTTGCGTGGGAATATGCGTTGAAAGACACACGTGTGATTATTTCTTGGATGGTGATGTTGGCGCGTCGTCTGTTCTGGCACTCCGCGCCTCCCTCAGGCGAACCGCGACTACACTCATGCTATATCTGGCGACCACCCCACCCACATTCCCCATGGCCTACTACACCTTGATCGGTTCATCGACGGACCGAAATCAATCGCGCAATGAACAGCCCCTCTCCTTCCCTCCCTTAGCCATCAGAATACGCCACTGCACGCGGCAAGGACCCCTGACTCAAAGCACCATCCAGCGGGCGCCCGGGACCGTCTGCAATCGTCTTGAAGAAGACTCAAGAAAGTAGATAAAAATAAAAGAAGATAAATGATAGGGACTAAAAAGAATAAAGGAAAGGGAGGAAGTAAGGGATGTATGGAAGGGTCAGACGTTGCCCATATTTCAATTCAAGTTCTTACATGGCAAAGTCCGAGGTAAATGGTGGAAAAGGCTCGTAAGAAAAGGTGAGACAGCCGCTTGGCCCGGGACTGCTGATTGGCGGGGCGAGGGCGGAGGAAGGCTGGAGAAGGGGATGGAGAGGGTGGGGCAAGAGAAGGGGTGGAGTGAGAGAGGGAGGAAGGAACTGATGATGGGGCCTCGGGAAGGGAAGCGGCATCTGAGCTAGTTGTGGACCTGATTAGACGAAAGCAACAGGAAGGAGGTGATATACAAATCATATATTGTATATCAGATATTAATCTGTCTACGTAGTACAGTTTGTACAGTAAAGCGTCCATGTTTATGTTATACATGCAGATCTTTCCATAATGTTCCCCCATTGCTTTGAAAGAAAAATGTTAGTAACAGTTAGACCTATGACACTCAGTTTGTTTGTCCAGATCAATTAATTTATTAAAAAACAAGATTAACAGTGCAATTCATTATACAATAATTTGAAAACATTTTATGATGAACATGTTCTAATGTCTGAATTAAAATGTATTTGAATATTTTTTAAATTAAAGTTTTTTTTAAATGTCAGGGTGGTACAACTGTACTGATATCATAATGAAGAAAAATAATGAAATGATTGAAAAGAGAACCTAATTGAATAGTTTGGCATAATCTTTTCTTATTATTTATAAAAGTAGTGATTTAATATAAAAAAGACTTGACACAGCCAACACGCAAGCAAGCACACAAATGAACAAATAAGTAAAATAATATATATATCATAATATTGTTGTTATAATCTCTCTTATTTTTAGTCTGCAAGGGTCAGAATAAGGTCAGTAAGTAAAATACATTTTTATGTATCAACCTTATTGAACTAGATTGTGTCACAATTTAAGTCTCTTAAAATATCAGATAATTTGTTGTTGTTGTTTTTTTGCCTTTTTTTTTTTGCAAAAGGTTAGGCAAGCTCATTTCTAGTTGTAAAATGTCATACAACATATATTATATATGTCAGGGTTCTGGACTATCTGTGTGCGTTTTGCTCCCCGTGACACAGTTTTTCCTCGTGTTAACTTGTTTCCAGCTGTCTCTATTTTGTCCCTCGTTATCCAGTGTTTAAAAGTCCTAGTCTGTTCAGTTTGTGTTTGTCAGGTCTACTCGTTCTCTATGTGTGTTGACTCAAGCTCCTATTCTTATCCTCCCTGTTTCGTGATTAAAGACTCTTGTATTGTGAATTCTCTGCATCTCCTCGTTCCTCCCAGTGAATCGTGACAGAAGACCTGACCTAAACAGTAACCTCCATGTGTCTACCCTCCGTTTTGTTTCCTGTTTTTACCCAGTGTCTATTTTTTCCGTTGTTCCCTGCATGGATGCCCTTCTTCGCCCCGAATACCCCCTCCTCCTGCTGGAGCAGGGGGACAAAGCTCTCGAGGACCATACTAGACCGTTCCAGGCTCAGCTGCTAGCAAGCACCACCAGCACACCTCTCTCCGTCACTCCCGAGGATGATCTTGCCAGATCCACTCCGGACCCAGAGCCCAGCCCAATCTCCCCGCTGTGCGGACCTAAAGCCTCAGCCCACCGATGACGAAGCCAATTCCCCCGCGATCTAAGCCGCTCAATGCCGAGCTCTACAGAGATCTGCCCCGGAGTAGAGCCCAGCCGTTAGACCAGGTTCAGAGCCACAAAATGCCCCTAGAGAAAGCCATGCACGGTGTGAGCGCAGAGAGGAGCTCCGCCCCTTCACCGCGGCTGAGGGTGAGCTGAGTATGGCGGGGCGAAAGTGCCAAAAAGGAGAGGGCTCCAGTCCCCGAATCCAGTCCAGAGTGCCCTCCAGGGCCAGCTCCTCGTAAGCGCCCTCAAGTGTCCTCTCCATCACCCCCCAAGAAAGATAAAGCAAGCCCTCCCCCCCTGGCGCCATCCTTTTCCCGTGTTCAGCCTAGAGGGGGCTTCCGATCCAGAGTTTAGCCCTGAATGCCCGGAGGCTCACAAATGCACGCCCTCCCACCCACTCCTGCCTCTTCCTCCGCTGTCGTCTGGCAGCCCCTCTGCCTGCCCTCAGCCCACCATCATTATGGTGAAAGCGCCGCGGGTCTGCCATCCTCTAGCATCGCCATGGCTGGAGAATCCTTCACCTCCACCTCCAGCCTCCGAGGCACGGACTCCACCTCGACCCGTAGACCCAGCTGCTCCACCTCGGCTCCTAGCTCCCTCGCCTCCACCGTCCCCCGTCGATCCACCAGCTCCACTGGGCTCCCTCGTCCCTCTGGCTCCGCCTTGGTCGGGTGTCAACCCGCCAATCGCCTCAGGACTCTGCTCCTCTGGCTGCACCTCGTTGCTCCATCCCACCGGCTCTATTGGGCTCCTTCCTCCCGTATCGCCGGCCTCCGGCCTGGCGCCACGCCCTCGTCATCCCCCTGCTCGTGGGGCTCTCCCTCTCGCCTCTGGGCTCCATCTGCCACCCTGCTCCCCGCCTTGGCGGCCCCTGGATTCGCGGCCATTCACTCCTCCATTGCCCTCCCCTCTGTCGGCTCCACCCTGGTCGACATTATGGCTTGTGGCCTGGGTCAGCTGGGCTCCTACGTTCCACCCCTCCTGGCTCCTCCCTGTCTCCTCCCTCATCGTCTCCTCCCTGACTCTGCGCGGCCCCCCGTCCCGGACATCCGTCCTCCGCCTGAGCCTCCTCCTTAGTTCCCACCCAGTTCCCCCCCTCTGTTGTTCGCAGTCGCGACGCATCTCTCTGGGAGGGGGGCGGCAGACAGAGTGTATGGGGATGATTAGGAGGCCATGATGGTCAGAGGCCAATGGGCAAATTTTGGCAGGATGGTTGTACCCCTACTCTTGTATCCTGTGTTTCGTGATTAAAGACTGTTAAACGTTTCCTCGTGCCTCCAGCGTGTTCCCTCAACAGTGTGACGTGACAATATACTTTTTGCCTTGCTAATTTTTTTTTCAAAACCTTTTTTTAAAAGTAATGGTAAGGGTGTTTACACACATGTATTCAAAGGAGAATGGAAAATATGACAGTTATAGATTCATTAAGTGAAAAGATTTTTGACAATTGTATAATAGTCTTTCCATCTCAAACCAACATGTATACAGTTCTAAGAACCTGGCACATGTTTTGTGCTTTTATTTATCTTGGACACTTTTATTTGTCATTGATCCAGAGAGTAAGAGAAAGTTCAGAACACTGACTTGACTGATGCTGCACTGGGCCAGCGAGCTCCCAGCTTGGCAAAGTGTTTCCGTGGAGAATTTATCCACAACCCCACTGGGAAATGAAGCTTCCTAAATGGGGGACTGCCAGACTCCTCCATCTGAGGGAGTAAGAGAGAGGGAGTTGAGGACTGGACGGGAGTGTGGAGAATGGAAAGATAAAATGACAAAAATAAATTGAGAAAGGAAGGACCGGGGGGAAGTAGGAAAAAGCAAGAAAGGGAAATGTCTTAACAGTCAGAGAAAGACAGATGCAAAGAAACACCAGAAGACCATTGACATAAGATATCAATATTAGCCATTGTGTGAGTCTTTACATTTTAAAAATATTTCATCTTCTAAGTTTGTGTCATTTTTCTCCAACATCAGATTTTGATTTTGGCAGGGAATGATGTTCAGTAGACAAATGGCAGGAAAAGCTAACGTCCCGTTGAATAATCAGGACGTGCAATGTCATACATTCTTCATCATCTACGAGTCTATGAGTAACAGAGCATTAACGCAGTTAGCAGGGAATGCCACAAAGTTGACAGGGCAGGCAGTGAATAGTTATGGCTCTGAGAAAAAGATTTATTTCACATTCATAATGAAAACCAGAGGTTTGGCACTGTTGCTCCTGACCTAAGCATACTCGTGGAAGTCAAGTACGAGTCAAGTGGCTTCGCCAAGAGGCCATGACGAGGATATCAACCAACATGAAACTATCACTGCTGAGGATAAGCCACGAAGCCAAACCACATTCTATGAATATCATCCTTGTCATACTTTGATTAAAAGCACTGAACGTCGGCTATACATAATAACATAAATTTTTTTGCTCTCCAGCCTAATTATGGACTTCATCTCCATGTATCCTCACAGACAGCCGGGAAAACCCCTGAACAGACCCCCTAAGTGTCCTATGTCCCCTATTGTTCCTCAAAAGTGAAGTTGACTTTTAATATGTTGACTCTTTGACCATAATTGATTTCATCACATTCTACAGAGTAAATGGTGGATGTAGAACAACCAAGAAATTTACAACTTTTGGTTGGGAAAGGTATTCAGTATATGCTGACTGCAGCTCCAAAACAGTCATTTTGCATTGGTAAAAAGGCTTTTCTTGCCACCAGATGATCTGAATGTGACTTACCCACTGTGACGGGCTTCCTCTTTATATCAGGATAAATCTTCAGAATGGCTGTTGTTGTTTGTGAAGTGTATTATAATAATGTCAAATAAATACCAGTGGAGATCGGTTCTGTGTCTCCTTATTCCAGAATAATTAGGTTTAAATAGTCCATTTTCTGCATGAGGCCTTGCTTTGCTTTACCAGAATTTGTCCTTTCACCCCGTTTTTAGCATGTCTTTTTCAATTTCGATGTACAAGAAGGGTCCTCTAGTCCTTATTCTTGCTTTCTATTTCTCCCTCGTTTCTCTCTCCCATTTTCTGCTTCTATAGATAGAGAAGCAAGCCCATTGTTCTAAATGACAGAATTTCCTTCCTCCCCAATGGACAACACCTATATCCTGAAAAAGAGAGAGAGAGAATATGAAGTATATGCATAAAGCGTAATGCGCATACGCATAAAGTCAATGACACTGCTGTACAGCAAGACGAAAAAAAATGTTATAAGCACTATAGTCAGGATGTCCATTATGTTAATTCACAATCAGAACAGAGCCGGAAATTGTCTGACAGTTGGAGAGCCCTAGTCAGAAGAGACGCCATATTGAATTTTACAGGATTAAATATGGTGCTACCCTGACTAATGTGTATAGAAACAATCCTCAGGAAATATATATGAATGAATGAACAGTATACTGTATGTTTATTACCCATAAGAAATACAAGGTATGAGCAAAAAGTCCCCCCACCCCCTAACACGTGCCTCATGCAAGTTTATCCCAAAACTCCTTAGTTTGTTGTTGTAAAAAAAAGGGTGGGGGGGACTACACCTGACGTGGATGTCAAAGACAGAGAGCACCTGTAACCTTTGACCTTGTCAACAACAGAATGATGTGTCAGGAAAGAACCATAATTATATATATATATATACAGTGGGTACGAAAGTATTCAGACCCCCTTAAATTTATCACTCTTTGTTATATTGCAGCCAGTGGCTAAAATCATTTAAGTTTTTTTTTTTCCTCATTAATGTAAACAGAGCACCCCATATTGACAGAAAACACAGAATTGTTGACATTTTTGCAGATTTTTTAAAAAAGAAAAACTGAAATATCACGTGGTTCTAAGTATTCAGACCCTTTGCTCAGTTTTTAGTAGAAGCACCCTTTTGATCTAATACTGCCATGAGTCTTTTTGGGAAAGATGCAACACGTTTTTCACACCTGGATTTGGGGATCCTCTCCATTCCTCCTTGCAGATCCTCTCCAGTTCTGTCAGGTTAGATGTAAACGTTGGTGGACAGCCATTTTTTAGGTCTCTAATGAGATAGCCATTGGTTAAAGGTCAGGGCTCTGGCTGGGCCTTCGCACAGTCACGAGTTGTGTGAAACCCCTCCTTCGTTATTTTAAGCTGTGTTACGTTAGGGTCATGTCTTGTTTGGAAGGTAAACCTTCGGCCCCCAGTCTGAGGTCCTGACACTCTGGAGAAGGTGTTCGTCCGGAATAGCCCTTGACTTGGCCGCATTCATTCTTTCCCCCGTTGCAACCATCGTCCTGTCCCTCAGCCAACACACACCCCTCATGAGGCTCACCACCCATGCTTCACTTTGGGACTGATTGGACATGTGTGATGACGAGTGCCTGTTTTGCCCTCCCCACCATACCGCTTAGATTAGGCCCCAAAAATTCTCATCAGACCGAGAACTTATTCTCACCATCTTGGCGTCCCTTCAGGGGTTTTTTTAGCAAACTTCATGTGTCCTTGCACTGAGGCAGGCCTTCCGCGGCCATCTGCCATAAAGTCCCCGCTGGTGAGGGCTGCTGATGGTTTACTTTCTTACAACTTTCTCCCATCTCCCGACTGCATCTTTGGAGCTCAGCCACAGTGATCTTTGGTTCTTCTTTACCTCTCGCACCAAGGCTCTTCTCCCCCAATAGCAGTTTGGCCGGACGGCCAGCTCTAGAAAGAGTTCTGGTCGTCCCAAACGTCTTCCATTAAGGATTATGGAGGCCACTGTGCTCTAGGAACCTTAAGTGCGGCAGAATTGTTTTTACCTTGCCAATCCTGTGGCCTCTGCCACAATTCTGTCTCTGAGCTCTCGGCAGTTCCGTTGCCTCATGATTTCTCATTGCTCTGCCTGCCACGTACTGAAGGTCTTTCTATACAGGTGTGGGGCTTTCCAATTCCAGTTCCGAAAATCAGTAGAGTCAACACCGCCTGGCTCAAATGATGTAACACATCTCAAGAATATCAGAAGATGGACTCACTGAGTTACTAATGATGGCCACAGCAGGTCTAATACTTAGGACCATGTGATTTTTCAGTTTTTCTTTTTTTAATAAATCTGTAAAAATGTCAGCAGTTCTGTGTTTTTCTGTCAATATGGGTGCTGTGTGTACATTGAGGAAAAAAATGTACTTAAATGATTTTTTAGCAAATGGCTGCAATATAACAAAGTGTGAAAAAGTTAAGGGGGTCTGAATACTTTCCCCCACTGTAATATAAGATATAGGCTGTCGTGTGTATAGCTATTATCCTAATTTGTTAAGAAATATCATTCTAAGTTTTGTTTCGTGTTTTAAACATAAATCTAAAATTAGTGACTTTATGCATAACATTAGAAAATAGACACTAATAACTTTACTAAATATTAGATTTATTTAATTTTTCTTCTATTATACATTTACTATACAGATATTTTGAACTGTGTTTAACAGTAACAACGCATTATAAACATGTCGCTATATCCGATTTTTTATGTGTTTTAACAACCACACCCACCCACAACACACACACACACACACTCATATGCACCATGTCATTTCAAAAAGCAAAGCCAAAAGCTCTGAGACAGGAAGCATTGATAGCAGACTGTGAAGGCTCCTGTACGTCTTTCAGACTTGTCCCTCCATGTTTAATTTTATTGTGTAAGTGAAAGCTCTTCCTGGCTCCTGGTCAGAGGGAATGTGTTTGGAATGAGGTGTGCATACTGTAGTGCACGTTTTCTTTGGTAAAAAGTTCTTACTGTACATCTCTCACACCTCAACGCTAGAGGAGGAATGAGAAGGTGGTTTGGTAGCCAGCAGTGCCCTACAAAGGCAGAATACAGTAACTACACTCTCTTGAATTAGGCTTATTACTTCCTATAGTCTAGGCCAGGGGTGTCAAACTCAATTCCTAGAGGGCCCTGCAGAGTTTAGATTCAACCCTAATTTAACACACCTGATCCAAATAATCGAGTCCTCAGACTTATTTGAAAACTATATGGTATGCGTGTTGGAGCAGGATTGAAACAGAACTCTGCAGGGCTCCGGCCCTCCAGGAATTGAGGTGCTGAGCCACAGATTTCCAAAAGTGCTCTATATTGATGTATTTAAAAAATGTAATAAAAAAAAAACAATTTATTTTATTTATTAGTTTATTTATTTATTTGCTGTGGCTAAAACTGCAATAAAAAATATAAGAATATGTCAAAAGAATTTAGCATTTATGCTGCTTCATTGCACACATTAAAATAAATAAACACTAAAACACAAATAAATTAAATAAAGCACACGATAAATAAAAAATATACAGGAATAAATTAATACTCTGCTTTAGACAGTGGATTCAGTAATAAAAGAAACATATGCTTCACAGAGATGGGTTCTGAATATACCATGGTATTATTCTGCAGGCTTTTTCCACTTTATGATTTACGATGACACTATTTCTTATCGTGCTATATTGTGCTTCTCAGTGTTTAGCCTGCTTTTTATTGGTAAATGTCAATATTAGTTGTTGTTTTAAAAAAATATATATAATTTTAATATTCCGTTCCATTTTCATTTGTTCATGAATTTCTTTCTGAGCGATTCGTTTTATTGTATTTTATTTTAGATTGTATATTGCAATTATTGTTTTATTAATATTACTGACACATTTTTTATTTTATCATTGCTTTTTATTATATGATTTATTATTGCAATTATTGTTTTATATGAATATTTTATTATAATTTTATTTCCATCATATTACATCTGAAGATAAGAATAAATACTGGAGGAACCTACATGAATACTATTCATGAAGTGTGTAAATAATAAATATACTCGTACTATTTTAGTCTCGTAAGCCCCGCCTTTACTCCGCCTCATGCCCCTCCTACACAGTTTGACTTCCCATAATTCAGTGCGCTCATAAAGTCTTTCGAGAGGACGTTACGCTAAGGGCACAGCAAGAGGTAGGCCTCAATGTTTACATTTGTTTAATTTAAATTGTTGTGAGATTGCTTAATCTCGTGCAAGGTTTATTAAAATGCTTTAGCTTTACTCTAGCAGAATTCACGAAATAGCAACGGGCGTTTTATGGGAACGGCGAGCTAGCAAACAGGCTACTGTAACCGGTTATATCAAGGTTATGTTACTTACGCGAATATGTCTGCTGTTTGGAACGTATAATAAACCTATTTTACGCGTTTACAAGTTCACTTCAATTTGTATTTACCTCGTTGAAAGTTTAAAGAGCTCGTTTAAAATATATCAAGCAAGTTTAACATCACTATAGGCGTCGTATAACAAGACCGTGACTGGCGTCTGTTCAGACTGTGAAAGTCACTCGAAGTCGTCTGATATATTACACTGTTAAACTACGACATTTGAGCAGCTTAAGTCGAATTATGTGCTTTAAGTATTTTGATAATGTTGTTTATCTGTGAATGTTTACTGTATGTCACACAGACCCATTATCTTTGACTGAAGATGGCTGATGTTATTGAGGACAAGATCAAGAATTACAGAACGGCTCCATTCGATTCCCGTTTTCCAAACACTAACCAGACTAGAAACTGTTTCCAGAATTACCTCGGTAAGTACAGAAGAAATGATTATTTGGCCCATATTTGTAATCAAAATTATTGCATTAATAAAAACATATTGTGGTTCAAGTGCTTTATTATTTATGAAATGACAAGTGTGTTTCACATACAGGCTTGTACAAAATTATAATGAATATGAGACTTTCGCCAGGTACATGATGGTTATTAGTAGTATACTAATCTCACAGATATATCTTTTAGAGCAACCAGGACTTGTTTTCTTGAAGGTCACATGGGTGGTAAAGCAGGGTTGTTTGTAGTAAATCTCTAGTTCGGTGTCTTTTGCTTGTGTTAGTCCGGTGCAACAAACCCCTGAAGTTATGAGCTATAATTGATCTATTGATTATTTGACCTTATCAGTCATTACTTGACTTGATCAAAATGCATTATGAATTGAATAACACACAGAAGTCCGGGGTTGTGGACTGTATACTATTCCTGGCTGATTGCAGTTTTTTTCCCCCCTCAGACTTCCACAGGTGTAATAAGGCTTTGTCAAGCAAAGGGCAGGACAGTTCTCCCTGCGAATGGTATCAGAGAGTCTACAAGAGCCTGTGTCCAATGAGCTGGGTGAGTCTGTTCTACCAGAAACGCCTCTGAAAACCTAAGTAATAGAACCTTTGCGTAAACATGAAAATCAAGATTTACCATAGTTACCTAAGACATTCCTTGTGTTATTTCATCAGCACATGCTTCATTAAAATAACTTTCACTTCTCAAATGGCTTTTCATCACATCATAAATGCAAAGACCGCATGTCCAGCTGTCTTGTCTGATCTTTTCTCCTTTTCAAATCAGACTTTTCACAGTCCAGTCAAGCTCAGTTTTATAAAGCTAAGTTTTATATACATCAAGAAAAAAGTAATAAGTGTGGCTTTCAGTCTGTATGTTTTTATCTATGTGGCCATAAATATTCTTGAGTACATAATGCTGACAAAAACTTTTAGCAGATATATGCATTTGAAATTCTGTGAAACTGGACAAGCTTATTAAAAAAAAAAAACACACATTATCTCCATTCCTCCTTTCTTCTCGTATGACTAGAGGTCAGGGTGGTCCAAATCTGTCAAAAACAAATTCCCATAACAGTGTGAACAGCGCAAACCACATGAAATCTGATCTTTTAAATTCTGATTTGGGCCACTTTTATTATGTGGTCCTAAATCAGATACAAGTCTGATGTTTTGCAGTGCAACATCACACTATATCGATTTGTCACAATTCTGTGCTGCTGTGAGTGACTCTAAAGTTTTTACAGACCTGTAGTTATTTGGTCACTCGGTCAATATGAAAGCCCGTGGAGGGACAGTGAGGTTAGAACTGGCTTTATAAAAGCAAATTGAAGGAAAACTATACGAGAACAACTTTTTCTTTCTTCTCGTCTTTGTTGGTTT
Organism: Sinocyclocheilus anophthalmus; assembly: GCA_018155175.1. NCBI lineage: Eukaryota > Metazoa > Chordata > Actinopteri > Cypriniformes > Cyprinidae > Sinocyclocheilus > Sinocyclocheilus anophthalmus. The sequence goes on from JADLZN010005309.1 coordinate 48,718, forward strand.
CTGCAGCACATACACCTTTCAAATACGTACACTGAACAAAATTATAAACGCAACACTTTTGTTTTTGCCCCCATTTTTTCATGAGCTGAACTCAAAGATCTAAGACTTTTTCTATGTACACAAAAGGCCTATTTCTCTCAAATATTGTTCACAAATCTGTTTTAGTGAGCACTTCTCCTTTGCCGAGATAATCCATCCACCTCACAGGTGTGGCATATCAAGATGCTGATTAGACGGCATGATTATTGCACAGGTGTGCCTTAGGCTGGCCACAATAAAAGGCCACTCTAAAAATGTGCAGTTTTATCACACAGCACAATGCCACAGATGTTGCAAGTTGAGAGAGCGTGCAATTGGCATGCTGACTGCAGGAATGTCCACCAGAGCTGTTGCCCGTGAATTGAATATTCATTTCTCTACCATAAGCCGTCTCCAAAGGCGTTTCAGAGAATTTGGCAGTACATCCAACCGGCCTCACAACCGCAGACCACGTGTAACCACACCAGCCCAGGACCTCCACATCCAGCATCTTCACCTCCAAGATCGTCTGAGACCAACCACCCAAACAGCTGCTGCAACAATCGGTTTGCAAAACCAAAGAATTTCTGCACAAACCGTCAGAAACCATCTCAGGGAAGCTCATCTGCATGCTCGTCGTACTCCTCGGGGTCTCGACCTGACTGCAGTTCGTTGTCGTAACCGACTTGAGTGGGCAAATGCTCACATTCGATGGCGTCTGGCACTTTGTAGAGGTGTTCTCTTCACGGATGAATCCCGGTTTTCACTGTTCAGGGCAGATGGCAGACAACGTATATGGCGTCGTGTGGGTGAGTGGTTTGCAGATGTCAACGTTGTGGATCGAGTGGCCCGCGGTGGGGTTAGGGTATGGGCAGGCATATGTTATGGACAACGAACACAGGTGCATTTTGTTGATGGCATTTTTAATGCACAGAGATACCGTGATGAGATTCTGAGGCCCATTGTTGTGCCATTCATCCACGAACATCACCTCATGTATGATAATGCACGACCCCATGTTGCAATGATCTGTACACAATTCCTGGAAGCTGAAAACATCCCAGTTCTTGCATGGCCAGCATACTCACCGGACATGTCACCCATTGAGCATGTTTGGGATGCTCTGGATCGGCGTATACGACAGCGTGTTTCAGTTCCTGCTAATATCCAGCAACTTCGCACAGCCTTTGAAGAGGAGTGGACCAACATTCCACAAGGCCACAATCAACAACCTGATCAACTCTATGCGAAGGAGATGTGTGCACTGCGTGAGGCAAATGGTGGTCAAAACCAGATACTGACTGGTTTTCGGACCCCAACCACATACAGTAAAACTATTTACATTTAGAGTGGCCATTTATTGTGCCAGCTAGGCCACACGCTGTGCACTAGATAAGGGCGCCTCTAATCAGCTTCTGATATGACCAAACCTGTGGAGGTGGATCGGACCCTTATCTCGGGCAAAGCGCCCACGACAGGCTGTCTTACACAGATTTAGATTGGTGAAAAAAAATATTGAGACCCGCACCCCCCAATAGGTCTTTTGTGTACATAGAAAAAGTCATATGGCGCTTTCCACGCATGGCCACGACTCGGCTCAGCTATGTGTACCCCCACCGAACAGTCACCGGTTTTTGGCTCGGTTTGCGTTTCCATTGCAGTTTAGTACTGCTTTAGAGTGGGTGGGATTATTCATATGTTGTTATAGTTGCGCCGCCTCTACTGCCATGACTCCTAAAAAAAACTTTTTCATTCCGTGTTGCGCTATCAAGCTCTCGCTGGATCCGCTCTTCTGCTATCAATGAGAGGAACGTCTGTTCTTCTGCAACAGACATCAAAACTTTTTGGTTGTTAAAAAAAGTGCGCTCGTTCAAAACAGTTGCGTCCGATCCTTCGCTGGCTGTACTGATTTAAATCTAGCAGTTCTGTTGTGATTGTGTCGCAAGTTCAGTGACGCAAGTAGTGCCGAGTCTCTCCGGCCAACTCCGCAGAAAGCAGCCGAGGGTTTAGAGTCACTGCGTACTAAAAAAAGTACCCGGTACCGGTTACTGTACCAAAAGAAAGTGGAACAACCGTACCGAATGAGGACAAAAAAACAAAAGTGTTGCGGTTTATAATTTTGTTCAGTATAAAATATGTGTATTTCAGTGGCCTCACATGATTTTACTTTTGTCACCCCCCCCGAGACCGGGAGCCCCTAAGGGCAATCGGTGGTGTTTTTTTGCACATGTAATTCATTTCGGGAGTGACATTCACACTTTTATCTGATATTGACAGTACAGTGTTTCCCACAGACTTACACTCTATGAGTGGCGGCACTTCCCCTGGGGGAAATATTTCTGTATATAATCAATGTAAATATTAAACAGCAGATGGGGCTTACCTGAAAAGTGCAAATTTAATTCTCTTCCAGCCGGAGGCACTTAGGAGCGCCAGAAATAGCGGTTTCTCCCGGTAAAACTAATCCAAACATGAATGCCTACTTTATCAGGCATTATAGGAAAGATTAAATGAAAATGACATCAAAACTTTTCTGAAGACAATCGGTTCCCTTCAAAAAAGAAACGTTTATATAAAAACACTTCTTTTGCCACAAATAAATCAATATATGGGGAACCCTGGCATATTAAAAAAGTAATGTAAACAGCCAAAAATAAAAAAAGGATATCAGTGCAAACCTCAATTCTGTGAATGAAGCCTTAGATGCTTTTTTGGAATAAATCTCTGAGATATACAAAATAGGGGTGTGCACCACAAATAGTTGAATATTCAATCTGTAATTATTATTCTAAAAATAAAAACACTATTCGAATTTTACTACATGTTGCTTTGCTGGCCATAAATCCTAATGATAAATCCTAAGCATGCAAACTAAATGTCAGTTAGAACTAAATGCACTGGGTGGTGCAGTGGAGCATGTTAAGTTGATTGTATTTGATCACAAAATGTTGTCTGCCTCGTGAAGTTTGGAATTACTTTGATCAAAATGATCTTACAAAATGGAATTACTTTTGATCAAATGAATCTGTGAACCGGAGTTATCATAATATCACTAACACAATGAGAAATCACAAGAAATCCAAACACCACTCGACTGAGGAAAGACAGCTGTCCATAACTGCATTCACGACTGAAGCTAAGCGCAGCTGTACACCGAGTGAGCCGAGAAGAGCGCTTATCTGATAGCCAAATGATCTTGAGACATAGGCTATGCTTCCTTTTAAGTTTCCTCGAGGGAGAGTGGTTTAAGAACTGAAAACACAAAGTGCTGTAAGAAACTTTGCTTTGCACACTGTTATCTTTGTGTCTCTGGAACGTCTGTGTTGGCGCACATTCTTATTGTTATCCGACTGAGGAGCCAACTTTCACCCGAGTATGTGGATATTATTGTTTTTCTCAACATTAACATGTGAAACAATATAAACACGATAAACAGGCCGATTCGAGTGGATGTATGTTCTGTAACTTCCACGACATAATTAAATGTTATTGCTGTCATGTTGCAAACTGTCAAGTGTGGCTATGACGTATTTAAAGACTTTACACAAGTTATTACAGTGTATGTGGGGCTGATGGGATTGACCTAAGAATGTCCAGACTCTTGTAAGTTGTTGGCCATGCTTGCTAATATCAGTGTTATTGGAAACCTGTCCTTGGTTAATTTGGTTGCAGTTTTGGTATTTCACTATTATTCGCTGCCAAAAATGGATTAATGCTGGAAATTAATTAGTCACCAAATTGTTGAGAAAGATTTGAGGATGGTCCGGTCATACCAACACAAAGTTCTCTATTCTTCATTATTGACACACACCCAACATGTTCCCAAAGTAGAGTTCATCAGAAGTATCCCCTTTCTGAACTTAAGTATCACTGAACTTTTCAGTATTTGCAATCAAACCAAAATAAATTGGTTAAAAACCACACAGACTCTTCTTTATATCTCGTAGCAGACAATTTTGCCAGCAGGGTTCTCCGTTACTGATCATCATGATGTCATGATCCCTATTCAAAATGTATGGCTAAGCAACTTGAAAAGTTTGTCAATCCTCTGTCAAACTTCTATAATAATTGCGGTTTCCCTTCAACAAGAGACAACCAATCATTATGAAAGCTGATGAGATGTGACCGTCTGCTGGAAGTTGTTTGATATTCAATGTGTTCTTGTCTGTCTGTCTTTCCTTCCTTCAGGTGGAGAAATGGGATGGACAGATTGAGGATGGAAGCTTCCCTGGAAAGATCTAAATGGTCGCCGTTACTTTCAATTCATGAGCTCCCAACCTATTGTGGAGTACCTCATATGTTATCCCAATTTGATGTCTTGGTTATTGGTTTGCCTGCTAGAGTACATCCTACAGTTGCAACTTACAAAATAAAAACGCACAACTAATAATGGTTTTGTATTTGTTTTACTAATGGTGATGAGTTCATATGCAAACAAATTATAGTTTGTACAGAGTCTTTCTTAATCAGACATTAACCATTATATTATTAACCATTGCCATTATATTATATAAATATATTATTGAGGTTTAAAAAAGTCAGTTTCAAAGACTAAGGTAAATACTGTTCATTCTACATGCTCTATTTAATTAACACTAGTCTAAAGATACTGGATTTAGCCATATAGAGCTAAAGCATTGACACTGTTTAATTCCGTTTGAACGGACAGGATGAGTTTCCATAAAAATCAGTGATTACGGACTTAGGAGGTTCTGTAAGTCATTAGCCAGCATTATTTAAACAGCTCTGTTTAATCCTGTTTCTTGGAAGTTATCCTTTTATTGACCATTGTGCATATAAAACAGCAGATGGCGATAAAGTAGCATAAATTAGTCCCTCATTGTGATGGCAACCATTACTAATACAGTTCAAATGTGGCAATTGCAGTAACTATCCTAATTGCAGTCCCTGGAAATTTCTCTCTTTCTGTATATTTCTAATATATGATGCAAAGCACGAGGGCAAAATGTCAGAGGTTAGCTGGTTAGATTAGGTTATTCAGAGGATGCTCTGCAGTGCCAAGTAGAAGTGTAGTGATCACGAAGTCAACATTTAAAGGGATAGTCCACCCAAAAGTGAATTTTTTTTTTTTAATCTTCATTTACTCACCAAAGCTGTTCCAAACCTGTATGGATTTCTTTGTTCTGCTGAATGCAAAAGACAATATTTTGAAGAATGTAGGCAACCAAACAATTGCTTTGAAAGTATGGAGAGGAAAAAAATACTACGAAAGTTAATGGCCACCTGCAACTGTTTGTTAACCAAATATCTACTTTTGTGTTCAACAGAAGAAAGAAATTAATACAGGTTTGGAATGACTTGAGGTTGAGTAAATGATGACAGCATTTTCATTTTTGGGTGAATTATACCTTTAGGTATAGTTGTCTTGGGCACACTAACATGTTACCAGGCTTAACATTTATCATTGCAATGCCAAACAAAAACATGGGGGAAAGCAGCAGATATCTGTCCAGAATATCATTTTTCAACTTTTTTTTTTTCCAGAAGCGAGTTCTAATTCATAGAATTACGTTTTTGTAGGAAGTGGCATGATGTCAGATTTGTGTTGAACAATTCCGAAAGTTACTTGAAGTGAGAGCATACTGTAAATCTAGTCCTAGGCTGGAAGAGAGCATCATATGTGTATGATGGGTAACTTTTCTGCCCTTTGTTTAATACTGGGTTTTCATTTAAACAAGCTCAAATGTTTCAAACTGCTTCACTTTAGATGTATGCATTATTACATGCATCATATGCTGTTATAATGGTCTGTTACTAACTTAAATGCACATTTAAAATATGCAATCCTACGGAAGATCTAAGCGGCCATGCATTATTATTTTTTTTCCTTTTCTCGTTATAACGACTTATTTTCTCGTTATATCGACATAACGATAGTTGTTTTCTCGTTATAACGACTTATTTTCTCGTTATATCGACATAACGAGAGTTTTCTCGTTATAACGACTTAATTTACAACAGGTGGCACTATTGACCTGAATATAACTGATGGGGTGTTGTAGGCTATAGGCCTACTGTATGTCCACTTTACTGTACGCGTTTGGGATAGAATATGAACGACCTCGTGATCGCTATAATCTGTACAGTATTGTTCATTAGGCTACTGACATTTAATTCATTCATAAATGTTAAGTGCTTGAATCAATACGACTATTTTGTGTATTAAGTTCTTGCTAAATGCATGAGTTTCACCAACGCGTTCTGTTTCATAAAATAATAACTGCTTATTAAAACCAAGGTTGACGTCACTGTATTATGTTTGCACCTATATCTTTATTTGTGCTTCTTTGAGGTACATTATTGTTAGTTAATAAGCGGGTGTTCTGTTTATCTACAGTAGGACAGGCTTCAACGACGTAGGCTATTTGTAATGTGCCTCTTTCCTTATTTTTAATCTTTATTGTTAATCATTAAATGTACACACACACTCTCTCTCTCTATCTCTCTCACACACACACACACACACACTATCTATCTTACACACACAACACACACACACACTCTCTCTCTCTCTCTCACACACAACTCTCTCTATCTCTCTCACCCACCACACACACACACTCTATCTCTCTCTCACACACACACACACACACACCACACACTCTCTCCTCTTCCACACAACACACCACCACTCTCTCTCTCTCTCTCTCACACCACACTCTCTCTCTCTTACACAAACACACACACAATCTCTCTCTCTCTCTCACACACACAAACACACACACACTCTCTCTCTCTCTCTCACACAAACACACACACTCTCTCTCTCTCTCTCTCTCTCTCTCTCTCACACACACACACTCTCTCTCTCTCTCTCACACACACACACACTCTGTATGATATCAGTCACAGCATATAATGACTACTAAAAATTACAAATTATATATAATTTTCTCTCAAATAAAAGGAAAATTGAAAATGAGTTGAATCCAAGCAGCTCTAAAAAAATTTAGAATAGTTCTGCATCCTGAAGGAACTCCGCCTGTGTTTGCGGTGTTGCTTTAACCTTAAACATGGTAATTACACAAACACATGTTTAGCGTACCGTCTCTGGAAATATCAACCGTGATTGATAAGCCTTTATTTTTGTATTGTAGACGTTATTACTAGGCGAAGCAAAATTTGCTGAAATATCCACGAGCTAGGCTACAGTAAGAGCGCATGGTTAATCTGTCCATCAGATGCAGTTCGTTACTATAACAACAGGAGATAAAACAATCATTGTACAAAAAAAAAAAAACTTTGTCGATATAACGAGAAAATTAAGTCGTTATAACGAGAAAACAACTTATGTCGATATAACGAGAAAATTAAGTCGTTATAACGAGAAAACAACTCGTTATGTCGATATAACGAGAAAACGGTTATAACGAGGGAAAAAAAACTTATGTCGATTTATAACGAGGGGAAATTAAGTCGTTTTATACGAGGGGAAAATAGAAAACAACTCTCGTTATGTCGTTATAACGAGAAATTAAGTCGTTATAACGAGGGGGGGGGGAAAACAACTGTTATGTCGATAACGAGAAAATAAGCCGTTATAAACGAGAAAACACACTCTCGTATGTCGATATAACGAGAAAAAATTAAGTCGTATACCGAGTGGAAAAAAACTTCGTTATGTCGATATTACGAGGGGGAAAAAACTCTCGTTATGGTCGATCTAACGAGGGGGAAAATGAAGTCGTTATAACCGAGGGGGGGGGGGGGAAAACAACTGTTATGCGATTATGAACGAGAAAAGAGTGGAGAAAATAAGTGTTTAACGAGGGAAACAAACTCTCGTTATGTCGGATTATAACGAGGGGAAGGGGAAAATTAAGTCGTTATAACGAGGGGGAAAAAACAAATTATGTAGAGTATAACGATAAAATTAAGTCGTTATAACGAGAAAACAACTCTCGTTATGTCGATATAACGAGAAAATAAGTCGTTATAACGAGAAAACAACTATCGTTATGTCGATATAACGAGAAAATAAGTCGTTATAACGAGAAAACAAGAAGGAAAAAAAAATAATGCATGGCCGCTTAGAACTTCCGTACAATCCACATATTTTCATTTGTACAAGTCGGACCGTGTTCAACTTTTCTTAGTGACCACTTTAGTACATAACTGAAGCGTGTAGAAGCTTGACAGTCTGTGATCCTGTAGGATCATGGGAAATGGATACCCTTTGCAACACAGCTGTCTGTTTTTAAACAAGTGCAGGTTCCTAGAGAATTTATCTTAAAAGGTGGTTATTTTATACAAAAAAAACAGAAAAAAAGACCACAGTGGCAGGGTGCTATCAATCAGCTGATCGCAGTTCTCAAAATGTGTTTCCTTTAGCAAGTTCCTGTTTGTCTGTCTGAAAACCACAGACAACTAGTCCAGTGATCCATGTGCTTGTGTATTATTACATATTTTATTACTTTGTATTCAATGTAATCACTTTCAGGTCAATATCGACACTTTCAGAAGCCAAACGCAAATCGATCATTACTTTCTAACTTTACCTTATGATTGATAAGTGCATCCAATATGATATAAATTAATTTTTAATGCCTTTAGCCACTTTCAATGAACAAAGGAGAGCTATCGAGAGTAGGCAGCGAAACATTTGTTATCACTAGATCACACACTTGTGTGAAGTGCCAGCAAACCCCTCAAATTGTCCGGTCTCGGAAGAGAGGACTACTTGTTTACAAACAACAAAAAGATTCCATTCTCTCACAGAAGCGCTCACATGACAACAATAACGGTTTTATTGTGTAAGACAGCAACTTTTGGCAAGTTAGAATCCGGTGGGATGCTGCGCCACAGGAACAGAGGCGCGATTCACGTCCATTCTATGAGGTGAATAACCAAATAAGGACATTAAAACAGGCTTTGCCTCAGAACCTCATGAGCTGCCTATCTAGACAGCGTTTCAGGCATCACTGGGGCGTTCCGAGTGATGCTCAAGATGCTGATTAGTTAGATGCGCAATAGTTTTTGAGACGCGGCCGTCATTTCCAACTAAAGGATGTTACGAGAGTGACTTAAGACGCAGTTCTGGTTTAATCCTGTGACTCAGATGTTACAGAAACAGGGGGAGCACCGAACGTGCAACTGCTCATGTCTCACTCTCCATAAAACCCACGAGCCCGAGAGTGTTTCATCACACAGCAGCAACTACCTGATCGACACGAGCTCTGCAAACATAAACGTAAATATAATTCTTTCATAATTATTATTACATAGAAATATAACGGACAAGAATTGGCCTTGGAGTGATATTTTAATTACTCACGATGATGCTGCTTCATTACTAACTGTTAGTAGGCTATTTAAAATGTAAAAAATGTTGCCTTAAATCTTTAAAATAAGCCTGCAGCGAAGTGCATTGTACTTCTTTGACCACTTTGAATTTTATTACTAACTTCCAGTATATTAGAACGTACAGAAAGTATGAATGTCTTGAGTCAAGGAACTGCATGAAGCTGTTAACTGAAGCAAGCTTTATTTTATTCACTGGTGGTAGACTGTTTAAAATTTCAGTTGTTTAACTTTAGCAAGATTGATGCAGGATTGAGGATTTGATGTAACGCCACTAAGACTGAGTTGTCCCACACAACACCATGTTTGAGCAATATATAGGGTGGATCTTGTGCTGATAGAGATGCCTCTTGTATTTGACTTCCACATTTACTTTGCAAATTGCTTTGCACAATACTGATGTGCAACTGTCATCTCAACTCAACAGGCATCCGTCACAGGAAGCTGTTTTTTGTAGTTGTTCTCGATGAAGACATGAAAGGACTGTCTCATTCCTTAGCATTGCTGACAACAACTATTCATATTCTTTTTCCTCCCTCTAGAAGCCTTTCCAAATACAAATTTGTGTTTACCCTGAAAACACAAGTTTGGATTCACTGCAAAAAGAGGAAGAACAGAAGACCTCTGTCTCAATCGCAATAACTGACTTTCTCAACAGAGAGCAGGATGGAAAAGATGAAGGACAGTAAGGTAGAGTCTTTTCTCCTCTGTCTCTGCCTTTATACAGACTGAGTGGTGATGTTTGGCTTTCTTCTTTATGATTTATAAGTAAATGCTTTTCCATGTCTATGACCCTTTTAAGAATAATTTAGACATTTAGTCATAGACATTTTCATGTGTTGACTAACACATTCATTTTTACTGTAGTGTATTATTCAGTATTAGTACTAAATTGCAGCTTCATCATTAAAAATGAGTAATTACAAATATATTTTAATACATCACTTACAAGTTTCAAGAGAAATAACATTAAAGTATATTTTAGTTGATCATAAATGCTTGTCAGTACGTTTGACAGTACACTTTACCATTCTTCAAACACAACAGAATTATGAAGCTACATATAAAGTGCTGATTTTCAAAAAAGCATGCTAAAGTTTAGCTAATTGCATTTAATATAGACTTAAACAAGAATACATTTTAATTTAATTGCAGATAACGTCCGAATTAGTTTCCTTAAAAACAAAACAAAAACAACATTCAGTTTGCACTTAGTAAGTACTCTTTTAAAAGTATGCTAAAGTGTCCTTCCTTTTCAGGGATTACATGCAGAAATTATGGTGTTAAATGTAATATGCATAATCTGCTTATTTTTATGGCAGTTGTTTCCTAGATATGTTTTCATAACATGTACCATAGTTTGTGATATAGATGTTACTACAATGATCCCATATACAGAAAACTGTGGTTACCATGCAAGAACAGTAGTAAATATTTAGGGGATGCCTATGGGCATCTGGTGTAGATTTGAAATGCTGTCATTTGTTTTTAATTCCCTCACAAATATGGAAAATGATTGTGTAACCTTTGTGTTGCACTAGTGGGTTTAATGAGGTATCCTTGGCTAATGTCTGTTCAGGCTATTAGTTTTCAATTGATTTGACTTATCGCCTTAAGAAATATAAAAAAAATACAGTGGCGGTAGTGGAACATTGTTTGAGCTGCTTTGTCATCTTGGATTGCAGCATGTGATTTAAGAAACCAAGCTGTGCAAAGGGAACCAACAAGGAGAAATGAATGTTTACAGCAGTTGGCATGTTCAAACTTGAACATGATATGAACAGCATCCTGACCGGTTCTTACTTGTTTTAGAATGAACCGACAGAATGGAAATTTCCAATCCAAGTGTGCCAATTTGGCATCCATTGCAGCTCATTACAAATCTATTAAGTGAGTCTAACACTAAGTGTGTTGATTTAATAAATGAATGTGGTCAATTAAGTTCGGGAGGCTGGGAGTTGCATGGTGGGATTTGGGGTGCAAATATGTGGTTTGGTCTGTTCTGCTCAATAGGGATGAAAAATGCTGTGATGGATCGTCCTCTAACAGCAGAAATAATTATGAACATTAGATTCATAAAGATGGCTCTTGGGTACTTATAGATCACATGATAACACCCATATCCTTGTTTACCGTCACTCCTCCTGGAGTCAGCTTGTGTGTGTTGAAGTCTTTATCATAACATCAGACCGGTGTGCACATGCCAGAAAGTTCTGTGCGCAGGTTTAAAGGTGCAGTGCAGTGTTTCTTTACATACTGACATTTGCCAAACGCAGTATTGAGGAAGTTCCTCAGAAGCAATCCACTACAGATCATTATAACTTCATGGAAAACCATTGCAAATTACCTTTAAAAAAAAAAAAATCTAAAAATACAAATGTCACCCAATACACCCTATAGAACAGGCCCTCAGACTGTTAAACTTTATAATCCATTACCCGCATAGCTTAGCATGTGAGAACTAGTGGGAACTGGCCTAAATGTGTGGGTTTCTTTTTTTGTGCCTGTGCCACTGACATGTATTTGTGTCATCAGTCAGGCGAATTTTAACTCTTTAATCTCTGGTCAACTTAGGTTCCTCTGCAGCCGTACAGAGGTTACGTAGTTGACAGTAATCTTAGGTTGTTATTTCTTTGAATTTGACACAAGATAAAGGAACAGACATTAGATCAGAGCAGCCATGACAGTTTCAGATTTTGTTCAGGAAAAAATGACACATAGAGACACAAGCATTCCAGTTATTATTGCTTACTAATTTATGCAAGCGTCTTGTTCCACTTTCACACATACTCTGGGAAATACTGTATTGTGTAATATGTTGCTATCAGAATTTGTGAACCATTTAGAATTGAATTGAGAATGCCTAGACTCAATTCAGTTGCTGAATTGAAATAGCAAACAAGGATGCAGAATGGCATTTTGAATTTGAATGTGAGGAAGTATAATTTAAATTAATTTAAATTTAAAGGATTTCATAGCTGTAATTTTTTTATAGGGTTTAGCAACTTCAAAAAAACTTGAAGTTTGTAGGCCTTACAAACAGGATATTGAAGGAGAAAGTGCGACTACTGAGTGACGTGAGGGTGTGATTTGTGCAGTGGTGCTCCAATCAACAACAAATCTAAAATAGAGAAAAATCTCATGCAAGCACTAATTGTATTGGTCTGGGGATCCCTGCCGATTATTATTATTGGGGCACTCCCACCGGGGGGGGGAACACAAGTCTACGCAAGGGTGTCACTATTGTATCCGTTAGCCATTTTCCTTCTTGGGCACGGCTGAAAGTCTATGGCAGCCCATAGAACCGCTTGCGGGAAAGTTGTGAAATTTGCCACACTGATAGAGGACAGTCTCAACATTAACCACAGCAAGTTTGGAGTCTCTAACTCCAACTCTCTAGCGCCACCACTTGTCCAATGTTTCACTTATGTTTATGCTAATAACTTTTGAAACGTAAGGTCTAGAAGATTTTTTTTCCTCTGAATCCTTGTCTCATGCCGAGTCGAAGGAACACCAAAATTCAAAAATCGCAAGGTTTAGTTTTTTCGCTATTTTTAATTGTTCGTAAAACCTACTTTTTTGAACTCGTCCTAGACAGTTTGTCTGATTCTCACCAAAATTGGCTCAGATCATCTTCAGACAATGCTGGCAAAATGTTATGGAATTCAAGTTGATTCGTCACACCGTTCTCGAATAACGCACGAAGGAATTCTACGAAAAGCACGTAAAAATGGATGTGAGGCTATATCTCCGCAATGGTTTGGCATATTGAGACCAAACTTGGTGTGTGTTATAACAAGCATGACCTGAGACTACCTGCAGTGTTTCGGCGCAGTGCCCCCTAGTGGTCAGGAGATAACAGAAGGCCTCTTTAGATTCAGTGCATCATGCCGAGTCGAACCATACCAATTTGTTCCGTGTCAGCCATTTTGGGCGTCGGCCATTTTGAATTTTGTCAAAAAATGCAATATTTTAAGAACGCTTAGACTTGTTATTACGAAAATCGGTATGCATCTTCGGCACCATGCCCTGATGGCACTCAAAAAGTTTGGGCACAGTTATAAGACAATTTATAAAAATGCTAATAACTTTTGCATACATTATAATATTGTAATAAGACTGATGTTGATAGATTCCTTGCATCATGCCGAGAACATCGATACCAATTTTGCCATAATTGGCTGAACTTTCTGTCCGCCATTTTGATTCATGTTGGAAACCTAATTTTTCGAACTCCTCCTAGACCGTTTGTTCAGTTTTCACCAAATTTGACTCGGATCATCGTCAGACCAAGCTGGCAAAAAGTTATGGATTTTGTGTCGATATACGAAACGGTTTTCGTTTAGAGCATCAACGAATTTGCTGGTTAAGATGCCAAAATGCATCTGAGGCTGTATGTTTGCAAAGCTTTGACGTATTTGCACCAAACTTTGTATGTGCCATTGTCACCTCACACTGACCACGCCACATTAATTTGGTAATAGCGCCACCTGTTGGTCAAGAGTAATAAACCATTGTTTTATTATTAATTATGAAATTTCCAAAAATGCTAATAACTTTTGATTGCATTAGCCTATTGCAATGAAACTGCTCTCAAAATATTCCTTGGCTTATGCCGACAACAGACATACGAATTTTCGCTTAGCAAATCTGAACTGCCTGTCGGCCATTTTGATTTATGCTGTAAACTTTCTTTTTCGAACTCCTCCTCAAGCCTTGGTCCGATTTTTACCAAAATCGAGTCAAATCATCTTCAGACTGTGCTGACAAAAAGTTATGGATTTCGTGTCGATAGACAAAACCGTTTTTGTACAGCGCCACAACAAATTTTAGGCATAGTGCCAAACTGCATCTGAGGCTGTATCTCTGCAAAAATTTGACATATTTGCACCAAACTTTGTATGTGCCATTGTCACCTCACACTGACCACGCCACATCAGTTTGGTAACAGCGCCACCTATTGGTCAAGAGTAATAAACCATTCATTAACCATTAATAATTACATTTACAAAAATGCTAATAACTTTTTATTGCAGTAGCCTAACAAACGACTGGTCTCAAAATATTCCATGGGTCATGCGGACAACATACATACCAATTATGCCAGAGTAAGCTGAACTTCCTGTCCGCCATTTTTATTCATGTTGAAAACCTACTTTTTCAAACTCCTCATAGACCGTTGGTCCGATTTTCACCAAAATCAAGTCAGATGATCTTCAGACTGTGCTGACAGAAAGTTATGGATTTCGTGTCGATAGACGAAACCGTTTTTGTACAGCGCTGCTACAAATTTTAGGCATGGTGCCAAACTGCATCTGAGGCTGTATCTCTTCAAAGCTTTGACATAATGACAACAAACTTTGTGTGTGCCATTGTCACCTCACACAGAACACACCAAAAGGATTTGATTACAGCGCCACCTGTTGGTCAAATGTCATAAGCCATTTAATCATATTACTAGTGGTTGTATTTATGATTTTTCAGCCATTTAAATTGCTATTATTACTCATTGTTGCCTTTGGTCTGATGCTCCATGCCATGCTTAGCTCCTCATTTTGCCTCTGGAGTGCTTGGCCCCGCAATTGCTGCTTGCAGCTGTATTTATTATTATTATTATTTGCTTAACCACTTTAAAATGGCTTTTTAGTTGCTTTTAGTCAGAAAACACTAAGAAAACGACACATAGAGCAAGATAATATAATTTCACTTACCTGGCCTATCACTTGAAGCAAACATCCATCACTAAGGTTTTAAACCACATTTTAAAGTGGTTAAGTAAATAATAATAATAAAAGTCTGTGTTAAAAGAGCCGACTGCTGTAACGTTAGCCTAGGCCTGGGCGATAAAACGGTATTGATATTTATAGATGGTACACCTTCATCGATAACGATATAAAAAATGTTCGATATAGTGCTATGAGTGATGTAGACAGCACACACAACACGAAAAAAAAAAAAAAAAGAAAAAAGGGAAAAAAAAAAAAAAAAAAAAAAAAAAAAAAAATCATGCTGAATGAGTGCGGTGCCTTCTGTGATGAGGAGATTGTGAGTAAAAACATTAATATTAGTCGAGTTTAAAATAAACATTTGCATTTGAATGTTAGGAGTGTGTCAGGGAGCGTCATCAGTGGTGCGCGAGATGCGGTGATGATGATGTAGGCCTAAGTCACGTTGCACTTTAATGTTTTGTTAGTCTAGCCCACGAGATGCACCGCTGCTGTGTTTATTCATTCAAAATATTAGAGAAATATAGTAGCTCAATGCGGAGAAGATCTTGATTAGGTTAAAACCGAAACCAAGCCATTCACACAGATGCATATTCAGCGCATTTTTTAGACGGACAAATATGACTGCTGCACTCGCGTCGCACAGAAGAGATGTATAGAAAGTAATGCAAAGTTAAAACAGTTTTAACGTTTAGAAAACGCGATGCGAATTTGTGAAGGTTTATTTCATTTCACTGCGTCTCGTATGTTTTTTAATGCAATCTGTGTGATGGGCGATTCGGCTCTTTGTGTTAAGCAATGCATAAATACGTGATGCTTTTTTGTTCATAATTGTTTATGCAGTTTACAAAATTATATTTGATTTATATATGTTAATTTAGACGTAATGCACGTTTTTTTTTTATAGAGTTACTTCCTTGCGTTGACCATTTTTAATGCGCTGCATTATTTTGCTCATTGCGCCCTCCTGTGGCCTCGGGAGACAAGTCAAAATTTTCCTTAAGACCTATTTAATCTGCACATAAAACATCAGAAATTATATATTTGTTTAATTTTTATTTTGTGTTTGAATGTTAAATTTTTTTTATATGCTTATATATTGTTTGGTTGTCCTTAATAAAAGTGGCAATTAAAAATACCGTGTTATTAAAACAATATATTGCTCTGTTTTAAAAAAGGTTATAAAAATGTTGATAATTATCGATACCGAACTATATGAAACATATATCGTTGATATATGTTTTAGCTATATCGCCCAGCCCTACTTGAGCCATATCCAGCCTTAGGTCATGTGCCCCTTTATTTTAATTTTGTCATATAAATTTGTATATATACTGTTTGAATGACTGCTTGGTAAATCTGTTGGCGATCAAACAGCCTGTTCAATATCGCTACTCATCATAAGTACTTGGTACACAATCAGCGCAGCGGCAGACGTTCAAACTAATATCACGTAATTTACGTCACTGTGATGATTGGTTGATATCAGAAGGGAGGCTATAGGCCCCTGGCATTATGGTGTATGTTTCTTAGCTATGCATAAAAAGAAAATAAATAAATAAAAATAAAAATAAAAAAAAAGGGAGGCTATGAGGTTTATTTTCTCAACACTCCTCAGCACTGAAAGTGAACACTCAATGCTGATTGGCAAATTTTTTTTACCAACAGAGGCACGAGACCTCAGGCAAGTTCAGCTCAACGCGTGTGCACCGTTTTTCTTACGGGTTTTTCCGGTTTTTGAATTGACATGGTTCCCTGGAAACGGTGTGCAACGGGGTTTGAGATGCGTTTTCTCTTGTTTGGTGGGTGTGTCAAACATGTCAGCCCAATCAGCAGCAACGTGTATGTAAACCACGCGGTATTAAAGAGACAGCTCGCACAATGTAATTAACATCCAAATAAATTCACAAGAGCAAGTATATTGTTTGCACATGTTTATTTACTTTAAAGGCAAAATAACTGAAATAATAATGGCACAAGTATAGATCTGGAACTTCTAAAATAAGTCTGTCTAAATTTCATTTAGTAATTGCAATGTCTTCTGTTCCATATCCTTTCCTTAGGAAGGTGTTCTAAATACTGATTAATGTAACATAAAAATACTATACATATTTATATATTTTGCTATTGTATTGTGGAGTGACACTTTCATAAACTTTTCTATACTGCTCTGATTATATAATGGTAAATATTACAATATCATAGCACAACAACAGTGATCAGCAATAATGATAAGCCTAATACTCACAATAAAAATAATAAGGTCATAGATCATAACACAGTCTCGGAGGTAAGAAGTGGATTATCCTTCAGCTGAAATGTCTGTCTTTTCATCCTGAAATGCGAGGCAAATATTGGATCACAATAATTAGGAACCACAGTTTCCACAAATCCCTTCACTCGATTGGGACGTTCTCTTTTATTCTGGACGGCAAGGGCAGTGACTGTAACATCGAGCGTATTTTGCATTATTAAACACGTATTTATACCGATTTCGTCAGGCTCCGAAAATTCTTCACAAAGAATGGCCTTCTCAGCTGCCATAGTTGCAACTCTTGCGTCATCAGAACAGGGTGTTCAACGCACCACCGTTTCCGTTTAAAAAACGTTTTGCACCGTTTAGCGGTTGTAAATACATCAGCAGATTCGGCACATTCGCGATAGAAAAGCAGCGCTTTCCAACTTCATTAGCATGTTATGGTATTACAACTGTGAAATTACAAACAAAAAATACACATTCTGAGACATTAACTGAAATTAATTGTGAATTTTATTATCATTAAATCGTCGTCCTCACATTTTCACCTCAAAATTTTGGGGAAGCTGTGCCTCCCCCCACGAGCCGCCACTGGATTTGTGTGCTAAAAATAAAGGCAAAAGTGAGAAAGACTGCTATTCTTTGTCTGGTTGGTTCTGCTAGCCTTTTAATGCAGGAGCTTTCAAACTTTCTGATGTCACGGACTCCCAAATTGATGACCCCCTTTTGAGGGATCCTCAGTTTCTATCCTTCTTTTATTTTTCTCCATGTCACAGTACGTGTATTGCTTCTTTTTGTCCAGGGGAAACAGGTGACATGGTGCCTCATGTTCTGCGTGTCCACGGCTGTCATCGGCTCCTTGCAGTTTGGCTTCAACACAGGCGTTATCAATGCACCCGATGTGGTAAGTGTTTCATTACGTGAGTAGAATTTGGACTTCAAAAAACAACACTTAATTCCTTCATCACTCATTGTCTGTCTCTCGTTGATGATCAGAAAGTGAAGAACTTCATCAGAAACGTGACTGTGGAGCGCACTGGAGAGCTAATGGATGAATCCACATTGACGACATTGTGGAGTGTAACAGTTTCCATTTTCAATGTTGGTGGCATGATCGGGGCTCTTAGTGTTGGCACTCTAGTTGACAAACTAGGGAGGTGAGAAAATTTAAAATCACACAGTTTCTTTTAACATAAAAAAAATATATTCATCATCCATCTTCTCATTACAGACGGAAATCCATGCTTCTGTCCAACATCCTGGCTCTGATTGGTGGACTCCTGATGGGTTTATCCAACATGTGCACCTCTTATGAGTTGATAATAGTGGGTCGTCTTGTTATTGGTGCATTCTGTGGCCTGTGTACAGGATTGACGCCCATGTATGTGGGTGAAATTGCTCCAACAGCACTGCGAGGGGCTTTTGGTACCCTTCACCAGCTCGGTGTGGTCATCGGCATCCTAATTGCACAGGTTAGATTTTCCTATCTATGATTGTTGATAAGAGATTAAAGGGATAGCTCACATAAAAAAAAAGCTTTCTGCCATTATTTTACTCAGTCCTTTCTTCAAACCCATAACAAAACCCCCTCCTCTGATTTGATGCAATTATAAAGACACTGAAGCTTGAAAAATATTCAAAAGCATCATAAAAGTAAAATCACATTAGTCTATACGATTTGTGTGCTATATTCAGTCTTCTGAAGTAATATTATTTACAGACCGACATATGAGTCGTTATTCCCTAAAAATCTTGACAACCCCTCGGCACATTCAGTAGCAGTGTTGGGAGTAATGCATTACAAAAGTAATAATATTACAGTAGTATATTACGTTTTGCTGTAACGCAATAATATAACGCATTACTAATAACATTTTGGTAATATTATTACTCGTTACAATCTTAGTAACGCAAGTTACAACAACATATTACTAACACCGCAAACCAGCACCAGAGAAAAAAATCTGCGGGTAAAATAGTTTGTCTATCTTCTGTTGCTGGAATTAGATGGTTGAGATGACTGCAGAGACGGATTCTACATTTGTGAGATGGACACACTCCTGTTATTTTCAGTTCATCAGAGAAAAGGATAAGAATGCTTAGCAATATGTGTGACACCAAACTCTCAACATGGAGAAATAGCACGAGTAAAACCTGGAAACACCTGGACTGGTGCCACTAACACTGAGTTATCGGAGAGAGCTGCGGGGTCGGAGAAGAGAAAAAGAAGGCGGACGAGCACAGACAAGCAACAAAAATTAAGTTTAACTAAAAATAACAAAATCTGTTTTTGTTAAATCATAGTCTATATGACTATGCCGTTCCGCGCCATATGGCGCGCTGTGAGGATAATTAAAATGTAGGCTATTAGTTTAGGCTACTCCTCATTGAGAATGCTTTTTTTTAAACAGGTCTATTAATTTATACAATTGAATTATAGGTCTATAATTAAAATTTTAACACTGCAGTCATCAATACAAATCAATGAGCAGCTTTATTCGTGCCCAATTTTTTCAAAAACAACCTGTTTAACGCGAAGTACGTTTCTTCTCATGTTTTTCACTATACGGGCCACAAGAGAAATATTAAGGGAATAATTTAAGACAGTTATATACATCATCAGCCTATATTGAAGTAATTTTGTCTCTTGTTGTCTCAGAGAATATGCACCGTTAATGCATCGTTAGAAAGCTCCGTCAGTTTTTTTACTTTCACTTTCTCTATAGTGAGATTACTGGTTCACCGGCATAACTCTTGCACAGTTTGCGCGTTGCTTGCTTGTGTTGCTTGACCCCGCCCCCATAATATCAATCGTTTATAGGCCACATATTAGGCTTTTTTTTAATGTTTATTTTTTTATTGTTAATGAAAGTGACACCAAAAATAAGGGAACATCATTAGGAAATCCTTGGGGGGGCTGTGCCGCCACTGGTTAGCCTAATTCGTTTTGGCTTGTTTAGCAACTTATATTTTTCATTCTTGTTTTCTTCTGAAACCGTTCAAATTTGCCTATAGGCTAGTTATTGTGTTTATTGTTTGTACATTATAACATTTCGCTTTATTTACCGGTGTTATTTATGAATGCAATAATGTGGTTTCTGCTTATCTGTGTTTAACCTAAACTACAACATAACATTAATTTAGACCTGCATACCGGTATCTAAATATGATTTAATATATTTTATGCTATATAGACCTACCACATTACTGGGTGTAGAATGAGCAGCAATAAACTACATTTTGGCATTTTATAATACTTCTGTGGATATTTTGGTGAAAGTAACTCAAAAGTAGTGTAACGCATTACAATTCAGAGACAGTAATATTGTAATGTAACTAATTACTTCAAAGAAGTAATCAGTAATCAGTAATTTGATTACGTTTTCAGAGTAACTTGCCCAACACTGTTCAGTAGTGATGTCCGATTTGTGAAGAAATTATTCTTTTGAGTCAGGTGTTATTAATGAATCAGTTCATTCACATCATAAAACTGGTCTGAATTATTTGTTCTTGAATTGGACTGTATGGTTCTCAAGCTGTAACAGAAAATAACAGATAAATAACAAAAATTTCCTAGCAAAATTTATTGTATGGCTTCAGAAGATATTTGGACCATTTCTATGACACTTTTATGGTGGTTATGGGTCCTTTTTGAACCTTGAAGGCTTTAGTCCCTATTCATTGTACTTAATGGAAAAGAGTTTTCAGAATTGATCCTTTTGTGGAAGTCTTACTGCTTTGCCATATATCGATTATATATACTAAAAAAAAATAAAAGTTATAAAAGGGTCATTTTTGTGGATTTCATGGTAGATCTTAGGTCTGGAGTCATTGCTGGGGTCTCAGTCTTTGTGGCCATTGTTGTTGGCTCTGACGGCAGTGCCTGCAGTGTTACAGAGCGTCATGCTGATCTTCTGCCCGGAGAGCCCTCGATACCTGCTGATCTCTCTGAACCAGGAGGATGAGGCACGCCAAGGTGAGTCTGCTATGACTGCTATGGACTAAAAAAACGATTCTATGGGCCCCTGGCGATTTTAACTCAGTTCCTGCCCCCCTTAGGCACAGAATTGCATGAGCAACTAAAGTGCATTTACTCTTCTGTGCTATGTATGTCTTTCTCTCTTTGTTTTGCTCTCAGTGCTGATACGTCTTCGTGGGCATTCAGATGTGGAGGATGACATTCGTGAGATGAAGGAAGAGGCCATGAAGATGTCCATGGAGAAGAAGGTTTCTATTCCTGAGCTGTTCCGTAACACCGCTTACAGACAGCCCATTATTATCGCCATAATCCTGCAGCTGTCTCAACAACTGTCCGGCATCAACGCTGTAAGTCTCAAACTCATACAACACACTTCATACAAAAGTTCCCACACCAGTTACATATAAATGTTTGAAACATTTTTATAGCCAACAGTGCCTTATTTTCCAGGTAAAAATACATAATATATATCCATACATATCCATTAAATGAATACATATCCATCAAACAAGATATCTTTACTCTCTATATGTTTTGCTTTGCAAAAGCTTTGAGTTTTGAGGTACAGAAATAAAACATTTCAGTGCAGTTCTATATATATTAGGGCTGTCAATTTTGCAATGTCAATTAAATCAATTAGTGATGGAAAAAATTATGCATTAAAATGTTTACGCATTTAACGCACATGTCCCACTCCACCTTTGACCTGTACGTCATCTTATCATTGCAAGCTGCAGTGACAAGCACGATGCAAAACAATGACAAAGAAAGAAATTCAAAATCCAAAGTCATTTCTACTATCTGCAATCAGGAATTTAAATACCATCGAAGCAGTTCTAGACTGAAAGACCACCTGAACTAAGATTAGTCAGCACAAACGTATTAAGTCCACATTGGAAAGAAATAACATGCTATAACTAAATGGATTGCTGTGGTCTGTATATATACTATGTACTATTATATATTAGATACATTTTTTCCTCATTGGCAGTTTTTTATGCATAAAAACAGTTGAGGTGATGAAATTAAACATATTATAACATATGTTTGTAATACAGTATATAATAATATAATATTATAATAATATTCTTTATATACGTTATAATATATACACAATGTTCCCCAGTCCATGATATCTTTAAAAAAAAAAATAATGCTTAGATATTTTTACTGAAAAACAATACACACCTTATTAATAAAAATAGTTTTGCATGTTTCTAAAAGGGGTCATATGATGCTTTTTTAAAGATCATTATTTTTGTGTATTTGGCATAACAGAATATGTTGACATGCTTTAATGTCCAAAACAACATTATTTTTCAAATACTGTACATTTTTGTAGTTCCTCTATGCCCCGCCTCTCTCAAACGCTTCGTTTTTCTACAAAGTCCCTCCTTCCGACAAGCGCAGTCTGCTCTTATTGGCCAGCTGACCCAGTGCATTGTTATTGGCCGAACACCAAAAGCACGCGTTGGAAATGTAATGCCCCTTACCATAATAGCAAGCTTCATCTTTCAAAATAAATGAAAAGACAGAGCAAGAAAGGGGAACAGAGTCGCGTGACAAACACAGTAATGAAGCTGGTATGTGTTTGCAGCACAAAAGCCACGGTTAAGACAGCTGACTCCACTGTATGTATATCTCTCTCTCTCCTCGCCTCGCTCTCTCTCGGCCGCGGGCACAACGGCACACACCACACACACACCACACACACCACACACCCTCTCTCCCCTCTCTCTCTCTCTCTCGCTCGCGTGCACACACACACACACACACACAAACACAACCGCTCTCTCTCTCTCTCTCGCTCGTCCTCTCTCTCTCTCCGCGCCACGCACACACACAACACACACTCACACACACACACACCAACACCCACCGCCGTCTCGTCCTCGTCTCTCTCTCACTTGGCTCTGACACACACACACAAACACACACACGATGCACAAAACTCCGCATGTGAACAGTCAATAGCAAATACTTAAAGTAATAACAAAATAGTAGCTGATTCAGAAGTGCCAGATTATCAAAGTCAGAATTACCTCCTCTCCCAGGTTCACGAAATGGTCGTCTATAAAATGCATTGCTGTTTTGTTGTAAGTAATCTTAAAGATTTCTACTTCTGGAAGGCCAAATAAAGTTCTTTTGCTTCCGCCTAGAAACACACAGCGTCTCCCTGACATGTCTGCTTCAACACTAACTGCTGTTCCTGAAACCATGCCTTTTTTCTTTGTGTGAACATTTGGTCGGCATTATGCAAATATTCCCACATATTGACCTAGATATGTGGGGGCGTGTTAGAACTAGCTGTTTTAGGGGGGCGTGGCAGAGTTTTTTAACTTTGATAAAGAATATCTCTTTTGGTTTTGAGACTTTAGTCTTTGCAACTTCAGGGATCTTATCTATGCACAATCAGCTTGTAACACTCCAAAGAGAAAGGAAAACTTGAAATCGCATCAATGACCCCTTTAAACTTCTATCAATTTCTAAGGCTTCCTTGCATGTTTCCCCCCTCTTCAGCTTAGAATATTGACATGAATTGCCCTAAATGTTGAACAGCTGTGTTTTCTGTTAATTTTCCAGGTAATTTATTACTCTACGGAGATCTTCAGAAATGCAGGTATCACTGGGCCAGTCTTTGCCACCATTGGAGTGGGTGCAGTCAACACTCTCTTCACTGTCATCTCTGTGAGTTTACACAGCTGAGCTAAAATGCTCACATAAACAAAACCATCCCTGTTATTTGCAATTTTTATGCCCTTATGTCTTTTAAGTACTTTTATGAGGGCATACTAAAATGTAGTTACTTGAGGGCTGTATTTTGATTCTCCCACTGCTTTGCTCAACAGCTCTTCCTGGTGGAGAGGGCAGGAAGAAGAACACTTCATATGATCGGTCTGGCTGGAATGGCTGTCTGTACTCTGCTTATGACCATTTCTCTTAAACTTGTGGTGAGCTTGGGACTTATATCATTAAATAGCTCTAAATGATAAACCACTAACATTTTTAATTCTTTTTTTGTCTTTTCTGATCTTAAGAACCCTACAGGAGCAACGGCAGAAAGTAGTGCTAATATGACTGCCATCTCCGAATCTGCATCTGCAGGGGTCAGTGTATGATCTTACTAATGAATGCCAACTTACATCTGTGTTGGACGTCATTCACTGAAATGTACCATTTCTCTATTTCTCTCTCCAAATGGTTCAATTTGCATATACGGCTAACAGGGAACTTCAGCAATCAGCATTCTGGCCATTCTGGCAGTGTTTGGATTTGTGGCCAGTTTTGAGATGGGACCAGGACCAATCCCATGGTTCATAGTGGCAGAGTTATTCGCTCAAGGTCCACGTCCGGCAGCCATCGCTGTGGCGGGATGCTGCAACTGGACCGCCAGCTTTCTTGTCGGACTGCTTTTCCCAAAACTATTGGTGAGAGCCTTGTCAATGAATTCATTAGTATCACATTTTTCAAGGACACAAGAACTAAACATATTATTGTGATCTTATTTCCTTTTCAGAAACTGTGTGATGCGTACGTCTTTATCATATTCCTCATCCTCCTTATCATCTTCTTCGTGTTTACCTACTTCCGGGTTCCCGAGACCAAAGGCCGGACGTTTGAGGACATCGCCAGTGGGTTTTCCAATGCTGCAAGTTCCAATGCTGCCAACTACACGTCCCCAGAGGGTGCCATCACAATGCCAGTATCCCCGTCATCAGAGAAGGTTCAGATGACTGAATTGGCTGGCCAGGAGAAAAGCTGAGCAAACCTATAGAAAAAAAAACATAACCCACACAATGAACACATACAGCGGACAACAGAGAACAGATGCAGCTAAATAATGGGCATTATTAGAAAGAAATAGCTTGGCATATTTATCAAGTAGATCAGTGAGATAGACTACTTGATATATCGCACATCAGTGTTTTGACAAATAAATCACAATGTTACACTGCAAGTGTTACAGATAGCAGCTGTTCAAATAATTTCTGTTGTCAAATCACTGTGGCATTTTTATTATTATTCAGTTGAGTTAGCTTCGAAAAAGTGTTAGGGTTTAAAAATGTCTGAAAAGATGAAAAACCACTGACTTCGAGGTACTAAACAATGTTATGTTATTGAAAGCCTTTTTATGATTGGCAGTTATAACGTCATTATGAGCTAAGAAGTGTTTATTACATATGATTGCAGATGTTAAATTACTGTGTGTTTAGTTAGACGTAGAGTTTAGTTGTATTTTTAAGATAACTGATGTGTGAGAATTCTACTGAGCACTAAGCACTTGTGATCATGTAATCATGTGGCATTTTAAACTTTAAAATTAGATTACTTTGACTTAAATAGTTGGTTAGCAAAAAAAATTATAAAAAAATATCCCATATTGCCCAAAAACTTAAAGCAGTATGAACTGTATGAAGTTGCTTTAAATCAGACTGAATATGTGCTAATCATATTCGCGTTGAACTGCTGTCCATTTGACTCCTGTTTTGCTGTTATGGCTACTGTTCAGGCCACAAGCATCTGGCCTTTTGTGCAAAGGACTAATTTAACTGTTTAAATTGGATTTTAAATGATAGATTTTCAATATGTTTTGGGTGGGTCCCGTACATGTCCAATTATGTATTTCAGCATGTGTTGCTGTTTATGTAGATGATATTGGTTGTAAAAGTCCCACTGAAGGGATGAAGTATCAGTGTTTAAATTAAGTATTTCTCATGATGATTGTCACTCAACATGACTGAATGAACAGTACTGATAACAGGATCATATGAAAGTTAATAATGACATCCAGTCATCACAATCACACATTTATTGTTTAATAGCCCTATTTGAGGTTTTTAATTAGGCTTTTGGTTTTGGGGGGTAGTTAAGACTGTACACAGTAAACGTTTTGCTCTACTGTGTAAATATATATATTTTTTTGTTTGCACTATTCTGATTGGATGATTGAGATACTTTCTGGAGTTACAAGTACACACCAAAGATGTTTTTGTTGTGTGAATGTGTGTTTTATATATATATTTCGTTATATTTATAGCTAGATAGATGTTTTTACTTATTATTTTTTATTCAAACACAATGTTCTAAATATATGTGTATGTAATACCATAAGCACTTGGAAGCATAATTATTTTGCGAGATTGACCAGATTAAAACATTCCCATTGTACATGATTTGAGTGCTTGTGACTGTTCACATCACATGAACTGTATTTTTTTATGCGATAACTGTCATGTGTCATGACAGGTCGGTTTCTTCCAAAATGTTGCATCATATCATACAAGTCATGTATCCAAATAAATATTGCTTTATTTGTAAGCTACAATAATGGAATAGTTTACTCTAATAATAGCATCAGGTGTATTTATATATTTTTTAAGAGGATCCTCCATTGTGCTTTAATTATGCTCTTTAATTAGACTTTTAACTGCATGTGCTTAAAACTGTAATTAAATATTTATGATTTTTTTCTCTCACTGCTGATATATTTCACACTTACGATATGACATGACATAAGATTATTTTATTTTTGTAAATTCTCTAAATCCACTTGACAACTTCCCCTGCTCATCGACATTGAGTTTTGTAAACGAATTTGGCTTTCTGTAGTTGTAGGGACTTGCCATGATTTTAATACCTCCATTGGGACTACTGAACTGGATAAAAAATAGGGATAAAAGAGGTAAAAATTGATAAAAAAAAATATATAGTAAAGGAGGAGATGGCGTCAAAGAGTGTGAGTGGAAGAATTGTCAGATAATTATACGCTTTCTTTTACACTGGTGTGTTGACTGACGGGACAGAATGATCAGGCTTCCCCCAAACTTACTTCTATAACTTGAGTATGGCACCACCGCTGTCTTCAATTCACTGTGTCCATCAGGGGACGCTGTTTTCAAAGAGATAATTGAACAACACTGTAGTCTTCAGGAGTTCAACAGCTTCTGTATGACTGTCTATATTGAATAACATTTGTATGTGTGTGTGTGGAAAATGGGACATGACCAAACCTAGTAGAAAATATTCAAAATATGTATTTTTGTCCAGGAAAAAAAGAAGCAATTGAAAGAAGAGAGGAAAAGAAAACACAGGCAGGTTTCCAAGCTTCTTTTACTGAGTGATGCATATTTCCAATTTTGCTGGCTGTGCCCTATCAGCATGCCAAACCAGAGCCTTCAACAAATGTGACTGTGAGAGTGTCTGTCTCCTTCATGTCTAGACACATTTTCTGTGAACAAGACGGACTAGTTTTAGGTTTTCCATCACGGTGAGTGGCTAAAGTCAGTTTTACCGGTCCCTTCATCTCCCTCTCTCTCTCTCTCTCTCTTTCTCTCTCTCCTCATTCTTTACTCAAGTGACTTCTCAGTCATAATCATCATCATACATAAATACTCCTCCCTGCTCCCCCACCCCCTCTCTTTCTCTCCTCTCTTTAATCTGAGATAAAAACGAGCAGACAGACTCCTCCTCCCTTCTCTCTCCCTCTCTTTCCTCCTGTCTCCCTCTCCTGTGTTCTTCCTCTCTGGACTTCTCTTGTGTGTTGCTCTGATGGAAATGTGGAGGATCTTTCTATCTTTCTCACTTGTGGTCCAGCACAGTTCAGCTGAAGAAGGTATGAAACTTCTTTTGCTCCCCCTGTGCTTCATCTTCCCTGTTTGTTGGGGGTTTTTTTTTGGGGGGGGGGGGGGGTCGGTCACGGTCCGGTCCGGTTTGGAGTGTGTGTCAACATGTAGGAGTCTCTGAATGAGTTTGTAGGTCTGTTTGGGGTTTTAACAGTTCACTATCGTTTACATCTGCATGTGTTTGTGTCAAGCTGAGGCTGATGATCTGAACGGACTCTTGTAATGTATAATGAGTGGCTGTTTTTGAGTTGTTACTGTGACTTGAAGAGCCTTCTGTGGACCCTGCCAAGCTGCATTTATGCTTAACAAAGGGGTGTAGAATAGAGCCAGCGGAGGGGTGAATAATTTGTTGTGTAACCTTTGTCTCTCTCAGACCCATGCAACCCCCCCTTCCCAACTCTCTGCCCCCTTTTTTTCTGATATTATAACTGTTATAATGACCTTTCTCCTCCCCACAGACCATTCAGCCCTCTGATAATACAGACACCCCACTCACTTCACTGTACATCTCTTTGTCCTTTCATCTGCACTTTTTCTTTCTCTCTGTCTAATTTTTCTATTGGCTAAATGGTGTTTGCATTTGCAGACATGAGCAGTTTAAATAGATGGATTGATGAAGTTGGCATCTCATAGTGAGCTCCTGTGAAAAAGCTCTTAGTGACTCATTTTCTCTCTCTCTCTGTGTGTGTTTGTGAGGTATTTGAATGCCAGAGTCTTTTAAGAACATGTTGTCTCACAAAAGCTTGTATGTGCTACTGTGCTACTGTTTTTTCAAACTTATCTGAATCAGCCATTGTGCTTTGCATTTTTCACACGAAAGCACGTGTTTATGCACATGAATAGTAAAGACCATATGTAACTATATGCAGAGTAAAAAGTGGAAAGAGCTATTTATACCTGATCAGATCATTAAAAAATTAGGGCCACTGCTAAAATTCACAGGGTCCCGGGACAATATTTTTATGGGTGAGCCCCTTTACTCCAAGGCTCCTTCAACGCAGGTAGTCAGGTTCATATTAAAAATATTTTTCACTTGCATAATGACTGTTACTAATTGTTGTTAACAATTACATTTACATTTCAAAGTACTTTTCAAAGTAAAGAAATTTTTTAAAGCATGAATACTATACATACAATATTGCCAATGCATCTCACACAACAAAAGCAGTGACAAAAAAAATGTAAAGAAATACTACAGCTACTTATAATAATGATAATGTTTTAAAAAATAATATAAAAAATAAGGTGTCATAAATAAAATAGATTAAACAAAAATAATATAAATTAATACTTTTATTCAGCAATGTTGCATTAAATTAATCAAAAGTGATAGCAAGGAACTTTTACATTGTTGGGCAAATGCTTAAAAAAATGTCTTTTAAAATAAATGCTGTTCTTTTGAATGTTCTGTCCATCAAAGAATCCTGAAAAAAGTTTCCACAAAAATACTGTTTTCACCATTGATAATAATAAGAAATGTTTCTTGAGCAGCAAATCAGCATATTAGAATAATTCTGAAGATGCGCGTACCATCACAGAAATTAATTTGTTTTAAAATGTATTAAATTATATTTAAAACTGAATTTTTTTAAAAATTGTAAAACTATACTATTTTTACTGACTTTATGAATAAATTTAATGTACACTGTGACCAAACATTCCTTAAAAAATGCATAAAAAAAATCTTACTGACCAATTTTCCATACTAACTGTAAATACAATAAACAAACAGGCATCAATCAATCAGTCAATAGATATTCAACAAAACATGACAACATTTTTACAATGTGAAATTTCAGTATATTTTTGGAGTACTTAGTGTCTTGCATAGCCTAGAGCTGTGTTTCCCAACCTTTTTTTAGTCGCGGCGCCCTTTGGAAATTTTAACAAACTTGTTGCACCCTACAAAATTAATTTTGTCACAAATTTGAATTTCTAACTTCGATATGATCATTTTAAAAGTATAGATATTCGGTACAACAGGGAAGAACTGCAGATGTGTCCCTAATATATAATATATACATATATCTATATTTATATATATATATATATATATGTATGTTGTGTGTATTGTGTGTGTGTGTGTCAATATTTTATATTATAAATTTTTTGTCCATGGAGGCAATCAGTAGGCTAATTTCTAATGAGGAGACCAATTTATATGACAGATTTTAATGTAGGCTTTTATTCATATGTAAACATTGTTTAATTATCATTATAACTAGCTATCTCACAAATTTTTTGCTCACTCAGTGTTTTTTTAAATTTTACAGTGGGGTAATTTTGTTGCACTAGCACGAGATAGCTTGATTTCAAACATTGAATTGAATAAAATGACAAGTAAAGCAGTCAGTAATAAAATAAGAACAAGTAAAGAAATTAATAATGATAGCACAAAATAAAAAATAACGAGAGGCCTACAAATAAATAAATTGCTTTTTAGTTTTTCAGGTCTAACAGTAGGGCTATTAAGAGATTAAATTTTTTTTTTTATCAATTATCCAAATAATGTTTAGTCCTAGAAAGCTATTATTATCAGAACACGTGAGCATAAAATAGCGGTTAGCAGATCAATGAATGAGAGGGCAGCGTTACCAGCGTTGCCCATTTACCACACCATGTAACAACACAGTAGAGCTTTTGCAGACAGAAACAATACTGTACTAAATCAATGTTTCCTGTCAGCTTGATTTTTGGACTTTGCTGTTCCGATGAGCATGAACGGTATATGAGTGGAGCACTCACATGGGCCGTGAGCGACTGAGCGGAGCACACACACGCGTAGAGCGGGATAATACGCAGAGCGTCACACCACGTGAAAGTGAAACTAATTTTCGGTGAACTAATTTTCGGCAGCCGGAATTTCGGTGCATCTCTAATTATTGGCGACATCAGAAATGGATATGATAAAATCGATGCTTTTTTTGAACATTTTAGCAATTTAAAAATATTACAAAATGATTTTTTACACGGCACCCCTGCTCGCAGTCAACGCACCCCCGTGTTGGGAACACTGGCCTCGAGAGCTGCATAAGCACACACTTTCAACTGGCTATTGTCCCATGGGGTAATGGGACAAACACATGTTTAATTCCCCAAAGGCCTGTACCCAAAATACAGCTTTAATTAGATCAACGGCCATTCACATGACTCTGTTTATTCCACAGTTCCAGTACCTTCAGATCTCTGGAAGGCATTTGCAGGTCTGCTATTGAAAATGCCCTCTCTGACCACATCAGACACACTAACCATATTTAGTGTAGTATTTTGCTGGTCATGTGATCTCAGAATGGTGGGCCCACATAAGGTGACTGTTTCCATGCGAAATAAACCAGCTTTATAAGGCTATGATACGACTGAGTCTTCATCTCATGTGCTTTTTTTAATATACTTTTCTAAAACAATGAAAAAAAAATTTTTTTTCCAGCAAATAGGCATGGAATTGATTTAAAAGTTACCCAAATATTCTGTTTTAAATGAATGCTGTTTTTTGAATGTTTTATTAATCAAAGAATCCTGAAAAAAAGTATAAGGGTAAGCAGAACTACGTTTTGATAATAGGATGAAATGTTTCTTGAGCAACAAATCAGCATATTGAATCATTTAGCACTGCAAACTGGAGTAACGGCTGCTAAAATCATCACAGGACTAAATACATTTTAAAATCCGTTACAATAGTTATTTTAAGTTGTAATAATATTTCACAATATTGCTGGTTTTGCAGTGTTTTGGACCAAATAAATGCAGCCTATGAGCATAAGAGAAACATGAATTATATATTTGTACTGAAAAACTGAGATTTTAAGATTTCCAGTGACCTGCATTGGCCCACATGCCCATGGGACTCAATATGAGGCTATTTTCCAAATAGAGCAGTCAAAACTTTTCAAAACACAACCCAGCTCAGAGAGAGAGAGAGTTTGTCCCTGCTGCAGTCTTGTCAGCCTGGACTGAAGACAACACCATAAGGTCAGTCCCTGAGGTTGGGTTATAAAAATGACTGTGCTCTCCTTTAGTGGTAATTAGCCTCCAATTGACTCTTCAGGGGTGTTGCGATGAAAAGGAGTGTGTGTGAGCAGACAGTGCTGAGTGAGAATGCACACAGCAGGGTGTTCCTCGCTGAGAGAAACAGAATGGTTTAAAAGCCTCACATTCTGGTAAAAGCAGCTTTTACACCCATGCCCATGTAAAAGAGGGAGCTGTGAAGGAGGTGAGGAGGATGGAGAGGTGCAATGAGAGAGGAGAAGAGCACAGTTTCATGTCATGTCTCACACAGGGCCACGAAAAGGTCCCTCGGGCAGCACAGCTTCACTGGACTGTTTTCCCCACATTGCTAGCTCTGTTTCATGTCCACTTCTTCTCAGGTTGGATGTATGCATGTCTCCTCGTGAGGTCTCCCACTGTCAGTATATTGAGTCACGCAGCTCAGCTCTCAGATCTGTACCCATCCAAGCTCAAACTGTTGCCCCAGGCCAAAATGCATCACCCTGCTCTGCTCCATCTTCAGCTGCTCCCCTCCCACCAATCCTTCCGCTAGCTAGCTTTAGTTGCTGATGTTACACTGCAAAAAATATTTTTCTTAATGTCAAAAGTCATTTACTTAAGCAATTTGATTTTAAGGATGTTTTTTTTCTCAGTGAACTCTCATGTGGGAGTATGTAATATAAATATATAAAGTCATAATTGTTTGTGAGAAAATCTAAAAGTCGTGAGATCAAATTCACAGTGGTGAAATACAAACTTGCAATATAAATTTAAAAAGTCACATGTGCATATTTGCAAGCATCAAAACTAATCACAATTAAACATAATGTTGTCCAACTGTGAAATTAAACATGAAATGAAATGTGAGATATAATTTTGATTATGATAAATTGCAGTATGAAAAATAAAGTGCAGTAGATATAAATCACATTGTGAGATACAAATTGCATTCATACAATTTTAAGTCACAGTTATGAGAAATAAAGTTGCAATTGTGAAACTTTAAGTTGCAGTGGTGAGATATAATGCCACATTATGAGAAATTACAAGAAAATAAGGTCCGAAAAAAAAGAAAAACAATTGTGAAGTATAAAATAGCATTGAGAGATATAAAGTCACAATTATGACATAATATTTAATGATTGCAGTTTATGTTACATTGTAATTGATGTTGAAGTCACAATTAAGAAATAATAATGTTATTGTGAGATATGAAGTTGTAATTAAGAAAAATAAAGTTGCAATAAATAGAAAATGACATTGTAAGATATAAATGGCAATTATGAAATACTAAGTCGCATTTATGAGAAATTAAGCATAATTGTAAGATATAAAATTACACTGTGAGATATAAAGTCACAATTACCATAAATAGTCACAATTGGTCGGCACCGATAGCCTCGTGCGGCAGTTGCGCTTCAGGCATCCTGAGCTTATGGACCTTTCCCGATATTGCCCCCCCTCTCTCTCTCCCACTTCGCTTCCTGTCCACTAACTGTCCTATCATAATGAAAAAAAGGGCAAAAAACGCCAAAAATAAATAGTCACAATTGTGGTATATAAAATCGTAATTTGTGAAATATAAACTTGCAATTATGAGATATAAAATTGCATTTTGAGATATGAATGGTAATCATGAAATAAGTCACAGTTAAAAAATGATGTTGTAATTGTGAAATATAAAATCAAATTGTATGATATGTCTAAATTATGAGATAAAGATGTTTAGTTGCCATTGTGACACATAAAGTTAAAAATTGAAATATAAAGTCACAATAACAATACAAATTAATCTGAGGAATAGTCTTCTGGGCAGCAATTTCACATATATGGTGCAACAGCTTTTCAGGTGTCCTGAGTCCAGGTTTGTGATCTTTTCCATATCCTGTTCTTCTCTCTCTTCCCCAATTACTTCCTGTCTTTATTTCACTCTACTTTTGCATAATGCCAAAAAATATAATGTTGCTACTTCAACAAGAATTTTTACCTGATCTGACTCTAAAACCAGTTCATTTAGAATTTTTCCATATAAAGCACATTTTCTGAGTATCTGGCAAAACACAACAGTCTAGTCTATGCCGCAAAATTGTGGTCTTAAACGTTTACCCCTGCCCCATGGCAATAACATGAATGCACAACGATCACGTAAGAAACCCATTGTACTTAAAAAAAAATAGAGGAGAAGTCAGCCCGCTATAGGAGCAATGATGGCAGAACATCCTGAGCTCCTTATTACTGTATGTTCCACCATTCAGCCTCCATCGCTGCAAGGGAAGATTTTTAGGACACTGCATGAAATGTGCGTTGTGCTTAACTTGACTAATGTGGCTAAATAAAGGCAGGACACAAAAGCGAAAAGAAAAAAACACTTCACGCTTCACTGGAGAAGTGGTGTGTGCACAGGTCAAGCCATTGATGAGATCAAGCAGAAAAATACAGCATGTCTCTAGGGCCAAATGAGAGCCATCCAGGTCCAAACCTGCAGCTAGGCTACAGGAGGAAGGAGGGTGCTGCCAGTGCTCGTGAGTCATAAGCAGTGTTTTGTGGAAAGACACAGACCATAGAAAAGCTTCAATTCAAGCTAAACCCAAAATGAGGAGCTCTGATAGCATTCACTGACGTGCGTTAGCTTAAATCTGGAATTGTGCTAATCCCTGTCTCGCTCTTGCCATCTCTCTCCGTGGTTTGGTGGTAATGAAGGAGTGACTGTGGCCCTTGGACGCTGTACATAGGGACATCTGGTGTAAATTAAAGAGAAGATGCCAAAGTTACACACACACACACACACACACACACACAAATACGCATGGAAACACACACTGCAACCAAAAGAAAACTTTGGATGCAGTGTCACATTAGCACAGTCACACCCATCTGGGTTCATGGAGTGTGCTGAACTTAATGCATTTTTTTGCGTTAAAGTACATGTGTTTGATCTAACAAGTGTGTAGCAAAGTGTTTCTTCGGTGTTAGCACTTAGAAATGATTCTCTTAAATAAAGACAATAGTTTATTTAATTTGTCTATCAACATTTCTCAGTAGCAGACATACATGCTTCAAAGGAGGATTCTGACCATTTATAATAATTTATATAGTAAATTTTCAAAGCTCAAGGGCAGTTTACAATCAGATTAATATAGAGAGCAGACAAATTAATTAATTTCCCCCCTGAACAATCAAATGCACTTTCCTCCCTATCAAATATGTTATTCATTTTGTAGAGAAATTAATGGTGATGGAAATCTAATATGAAGCATACATGTATCCCAGCAGGATTTTGTCATTGTATAATAATAGTAATATTTTATATGGCAAATTTCTCAAGTTTCTCAAATTTCTTAATTGCATTTTACAATCAATCATATTAATACAAAGAGCAAACAAATAAACATGCATATTTAAACAAATTCACCCCTGACCTATCAAATGCAAATTCCTCCCCATCAAAGATTAATTATTTCTGTCAGCAAACAGAAGACGACGACTAGGGTTGAACATTTCTATATGTTAGAAATGTTCCTATTCCAGTTCCATTTAAATTAACTATTATAATTTTTTTTACTATTTTACCTTAATTGAATGTAGTGTTGCTGGAAGGCAGTAAGTAATGTTGAGTAATGCATGTGCTTCAAAGTTGATGTTTTTTACACTATCAATAACATTTTGCTTTTCAAGCAGGAATAAGCTGGCTGGCCAAATAGTCCCTTGAGGGCTAAGACACTTGTTCATTTCCCTAAATTAATGAAATATTTAGTGGCCCAAGTTGAAGTCAGTATGTATATTAATGACAATGTGGGACAAATATAATGTAATTTACTGGCGGCACGAGCTGCCGGTACATGTACAGTCAGACAAAACAACTGAGCTCAGTGATTAAAGAGGCAGGGCGGCGTTTCTGTTATTTGGTTTGTGACATCTTTTACGGGAAACGCCGGCGCAAGGTGTTTGGTCACGCTCACAGCGCTTGGTCACGTGTCGCATTAGAACCGTTTTCGGAACTGAAACTTAGAAATTGCTCACGGTTCCGGTTCTTTTAAAAAAAACAGGACCGGTTCTGAATAAGAACCGGTTATCGGTTCCCAACCCTAACGACGACACAGGTTGGAAGAGGAGAAAGTGATGGTCATAGGTAAGGGTATATTTCAGAAGTTCAGAGTATAAATTAGCTTGAGCATTAACATAAGTGTCTGTGCAACAGTAAATTGCAGGTGGAGATGGACCCGGAGAGCTGAGCAGACGACAGAACAGGAACTGGTAAGTATCCAATGAGAGGAGCCAGTTAAGTTGATTCATGGATGTGAACAAGACCAGACACTGAAGAAGTGATGAGATGGTGGCTTTGTACCAGTCCTAATTAGTGACAGCAGGTGGAGTGCATCAGTATTCAGGTGATTGTGAATGAGTTGGAGGGGCCGAAGGATCTGGCATGGCTGTTGACTCTGTGACAGTACCCCCTCCTCCACGGGCGGCTCCAGAAGCCCGCAAGATGTGGTGACAAGGATGGCCATGACCCCTGGGTGCTGGATGATCAAGATGTTAAGTGTGGAACTCAGTTAATAGTTCAGGATCAAGGATGTCATCCCATGCTACCAAAGATCTCTCCTCTGGACCAAATCCCTCCCAGTCGAACATGTTCTCCAAGTGGCCGCTTCGTCGCCGGGAGTCCAGGATGGTATTGACTCGGTATATGTTCTGCTCCTCCATGATCTCTGGAGGAGGAGGCACATCAGGTTCACCAGATCCTGTGGGAGGAGAGGCCAGAGGGTTAGTGAACGGTTTGAGGAGTGAAACACAGAAAGGTGAAATATGGTAGTGTGAAGGCAAGTCAAGTTGGTAGGTTACAGCGTTGATTTGCCTCCTGATTGTAAAAGGACTGATGTAGCGGGGACTCAGCTTTCGACTAGGACGTCGGAGATTGATGTCCCTGGTTGAAAGCCAGACCTTTTCACCCGGATGGTACTGGAGAGCGTTGGAGCGGCGAGCATCGGCCTGACTTTTATGTCTCCGCACTGCCTGTTGTAGGTGGACATGCGCTGAGTCCCAGACCCTCTCGCTCTCCTGGAACCAGTGTTTAACAGCTGGAATGTCCGAGAGCTCACCTGACCAGGGAAACAGGGGCAGCTGGAAGCGGAGGATGCATTAAAAGGGTGTTAGGCCGGTGGTACTTTGCCTTAAATAATTCTGAGCAAACCCAGCCCAGGGCAGGAAACGGCTCCATCTGTGCTGGTGGCCGTGGCAGTAAGATCTCAGGTAATGCCCAATTTCCCGGATCTTACACTCAGTCTGGCCATTGGTTTGAGGGTGATATGCAGTTGACAATCTGACAGAAACCCTGGGGAGTTGGAAGGCGGCCCGCCAAACTTGGAGATAAATTGTAGAGACAATATCCTCGGGTAGACCATAGTTACGGAATACCTCTTGAAACAGATGTTCAGCGGTCTCAAAGGCTGTGGGTAATCCTTTCAGAGGAATGATTTTGCATGCTTTAGAAAACCTGTCCACAACCACAAGGTAACAGGTCTTGGAATCAGAGTGAGGAAGGTTGCTAACAAAGTCTACCCCGAGGTGGAACCAAAGCTGGCAAGGAATCGGAAATGGAACCAGTTTACCTTGCGGTAGGTGATGCGGGGGTTTTGGAGGTAGAACAGACTGAGCAGCCCTTAACAAATTGGGAGACTTCTCGGGCCATTATAGGCCACCAGATCCGGCTTTGGAGGAGTGGGTTTGTTAGGTGCCTGGGTGTCCAGAGCCTGGAGAAGAGTGTACGGAGCCCAGAAGGGTCAGTCGGAGTGTAGTAGGGACATAAACCTTTACTTCTGGACCTACCGGCGGAGCAGGTTCTGAACGAGTGGCTTCTGTGATCTGATCGTCCAGGGCCCATTGTATTGGGCTTACAGTTATGACTGGAGGGAGTATGGGTTCTGGAGGAGAGTGTTTTTCCTCAGAGTGGTAGAAATGGGAGAGTGGGTCTGCTCTTTGGTCCTTGGATCCAGGCTGGTAGGAGACAGTGAAATTGAAACGAGTGAATATTGCCGAGCGGGCTTGCCGTGGGTTGAGTCTCTTCACATCTCGAAGATATTTCAGATTACGATGGTCGTGATTACTTCGAATGGATGATTTGCTCCCTCCAGCCAGTGTCACCATTCCTCAAGAATGCTCCCTGTTACCAATGTCATAGTTCTGCTCCGCCAGGGATAACTTCTTCGAGAAGAAGGCACATGGAAGGAGTGTGGGAGGCTCTCCATGGCGTTGAGACAATACACCTCCTACCGCGATGGTAGAAGCACCCACTTCAACGACGAAAGGGAGTTCTGGGTTACAGTGAACAAGGGTAGGAGGGGTACAGAAGGTGTCCTTGAGTTGTTGGAATGCCTTGATGGTGTCAGGAGTCTAGCAGGGAGACTTGGGCTTCTTTCTCAACAGGGAGGTGAGAGGTACACAGATTTGACTGAAGTTGGCGATGAAACGGCGGTAGAAGTTGGCAAAACCTAGGAATCTTTGGAGATCCTTGATGGTGGTTGTTTGAGGCCAGTCCTTGTCAGCTTGTACCTTCCTCTGGTCCATATGAATGCCTTGATGGTCAATGATATAGCCCAGGAATTGGATGTCATATTTGTGGAACTCATACTTCTCTAGCTTGAGGTACAGGTGGTGTTGTCTCAGCTTAATGTGGTGGGGATGTTCGGCCAGACAACGGGAGTAGATGAGTATATCATCTATATACACCATGGCGAACTGATGGAGGAACTCCCAGAAAACGTCATTCATGAACCCTTGGAAGACGGAAGGAAAGTTGGAAAACCCATACGGCATGACCTGATACTCTTAGTGATCTGAGGGTGTGATGAAGGTGGTCTTCCACTCATCTCCTTTGTGGATCCGAATGAGGTTGTATGCGCTTTGCAGGTCCAATTTGGAGAAGACGCAAGCTTCACGTAGTTGTTCCAGGGCAGCAGGAACCAGAGGAAGTGGATAACGATATTTGACAGTTTGGGAGTTCAAAACACAGTAATCAATGCAGGTCCTCAAGTCTCCATCCTTCTTACTGATGAAAAAGAAGCTTGATGTGGCGGGTGAAGTAGAAGGACAGATTAATTCTTGTTTGAGAGCCTCCTCGATGTACTCCATGGCCTTTTGTTCCGGGATGGACAATGGGGGTAGAATGACGTGTAGAACCGTCCAACACAAGGAAGGAGATGGATTCACGATGCAAACAGCCTATATGGAGCGTGATGGTAGGGGAACAGTAAAGGATCTTGCCTCTGCCCAGTGGTATTCCCAGTATAGTGTGAAGTGGTTGAGAGCAGGTCTTATCCTTTAAGTTTAATTGTCTTAGGAGATTCGATGAGATGACGTTTCCGGAGGCTCCCGAGTCGAGGATGAGCAGAGATTACCTGCACGGTAGTGCATGACAATGGTGCAATCATGGTGTTGCAATTTTACGGTACTCACCGCTGGGCGTGGAGGACAGACGGGGCAGACCAACATCAGATGTCCTGCTGTCCCGCAGTATAAGCACAATCCATTCCTGATTCTCTGTAGATGCTCCGTACAGGTGAGATGGTAAGAATCTATCTGCATCGGCTCTGGTGATGGAGGTGATGTGGGCAAAGGAGATGCAGCGGAGACATCCAATGTGCAGGCAGTTAAGCATTAAGAGATTCGTATAGCTTTTTGAATGAAGTTCTCTACTCCCACAACGTCATGAAATCACCATCTGTTGTCAGATGTTCACATTCAGCCCTTGTCAAAATGCTGTAATGAGCGTAATTTCATTCCAGCCACTATTGGTCGATAGAGTTCGGAACTGGAGAGTCCAGTCACTCACGGAAGCTTGGCCTTGACATAACCGGAAGAGTTGGTCGTTGACTGAAAATTCGTAGGCAGTTTGGCCAAACACTTCCTTGAAATGAGAAACAAAGTCTGTTAGTGAATTGGTGATCATACCTTGAGCTTCCTAGATTGATTTTGCCCATTGTAGAGTACATTCAGACAAGAAGGTGATGTATTAATCGTGGCCCAATCGTTTGGGAATAGTTGGGGCTGCATCTCAAAAAACAATGAACATTGAAGCAGGAAGCCGACTGCATTCCTGATGGGCCATGGGACTGGCGGAGGCAGATTGGAGGGGTGATAGAGCAGTGACTGATGGATGGCATGGATGAACTCAGCAAGTTCAATGGGTCCTGGTTGCGATCGCTAGAGGGTTCCGGGTTGCTCTGCATATCTTTTGTTGGTCTGGTCTTCTGTCATCCTACATAGGACAGCGAAGACACATGTAATTGCAATTCACCAATGTTTATTATTGAAGCTTGGAAGAGGGAGAAAGCGATGATCAGAGTATGTATCAAAGTTCAAGAAGTCATAGTATAACTTAGCTTGAGCATTAACTAATTGGCTTGCCGTGAATATGGATTCGAGAGCTGAGCAGACAACAAAGAGGAACTAGTTAAGTATCCACGAGAGGCGCCAGTTAAGTTAAGCACAATGTGACCCCCAAGACTCACCCTGAAGAAGTGATGAGAAAGTGGCTTTACAGTCCTCATTAGTGACTGCAGGTCTGTAGTGCATCAGTATCCGTGTGATTGTGAAATGCGATGGGAGGGCCAAAAGATGCTGGCCGTGGCGTTGACTCTGTGACAAATTTTTCGAGAGGAAATAATTAGTGGTGGAAATCACATATTGAAAGCAAATACAGTAATGCACATACGTGCATCTCAAATGATTCCATTATTTTTAATAATATAATCAATAATTATTTATATGCCAATTTCCAAAGCGTAAGGAGACTTACATAATCGATTATACATAAGCAATGAAGAAACAAGCTCAAATATACACCTAACATGCTCAGCCCTCCCACTATTTGGGGTGGGATGACAAATTTTAACATTTTGGAATGAAAAAGCCACCTCCTTTGTCTTGCTTCGTAATTTCAATATATATAATTTTTTAATATTCACATAATTTTTAAAAACATTAAATTATACAAAATAAATAAACAACATTTTCACACTTTTGCATAATTTGTCATTTCACAGTCTGATTGAAATGGCACACAAAAAATATTGTTCACAAGTTGAAGTGACATTTACCTTGATTGTTCTTTTTTTATCTTTACACTTTAATGGTCTCATATTTCATCTCAAACCTGACCTTCACTGACACTGTCATCTCCTTGTTTGTCATGGTGGTAATTACACCACAACATTCATGTGACCTTCATATAACAAAACTAAGGTGAAATCTGTTTAAATAAAAATCAGCCATAAAATCTCCTATAGTTGAAGAAATATATGTATATTTGAACAACAAATGCATTTTGCTTGCATTTGATCACACCTCTGTGAGCTCAAGTTTAGCCATATGTGTGCGTATGCGTGTGAGAGGCTATTCTAGAAAAGTGTTGGAATAAAACACTCACACTTCACTATTACAGGAGGATTAACATTGTAAGAGTTGTCTTGAGCGAAAATGGACATGGGGGGCCCACCCACCAAACGTCAACCCCCTTGGCACTGACGGTCCACAACTGACTAATCAAGCGTGAACTGGCACAGCGCTTTAACACATCGGAGAACCAAGAAAGCCAAATACTCACATACTCTCTCCCTATAAAGGACAGAAAGCATTACCCTTTCATAAGCAAGCGCATATACCAGAGTGAGAGCATTCAAGTGAACAACTCACCAAGGCACACCACTGCTAATGCAGAACACCCACACTTCATATTAATACACAGCCCAGAAAGGCAATGATAATAAAGGACAAACTACAGATTATATATGATATATTATATATTATATGTCTGCCTGCTGAACACAGTGGTAGGATAGACTTAAGCTGGTGTTGTCACATTTTTATCTCCAATTAGTCAATTTCTGTTTAGGCACAAACATTAAAGTCTTTGCAACTGTATTTTCTTAGGATTTAACACTGGCTGACATAGTGGCATGCAGGGCATGTTGTCACACTATATGTGGTAGGTTGTCACAAAGGCAACCATCAAACCAGCTAAAATAAAACATAAATAATAATAAGAAATAAGATAAGCAACCATGTAAAAGGTAAATAACCCTTTGTCTATTTGTGTTCTGCCAATGAAAATAGCTCCAAACTAAGTCAGTAAAGTAACATTGTGGGATCTCGCAGCAAAACACATTGCTTTGTTCTTCCCAAAAATTGATTATTGTTTTGAATTGTTTGAGTAAATGATTCAATGACTCACTCATAAAGACATTCAATGTTCATTCTGAATGAATCGTGTTTTTCTTAAATCATCTTTACAAAGAATCGATGAAGACTCACCTCTAGAGTCACTTTGCCGCCCCCCCCCCCCCCCGGGCGCGCAGCCCCTCCCCCGTCCCAACCGGCCCCCCCCCCCATGCCACCCCTACTAAAGGAATAACCATCTAAATCCCCATCACTGAATGCAAATTCAATGACTGGAAATTAAAGAAAAAATTTAATTTTAGTCAGGCTAATATACGTGGGCGGGAAAAAGTATTTAGTCAAGCCACCAATTGTGCAAGTTCTCCCACTTAAAAGGATGAGAGAGTCCCGGCAATTTTCATCATAGGTATACCTCAACTTGAGAGACAAAATGAGAAAAAAAATCAGAAAATCACATTGTAGGATTTTAAAGAATTTATTTGCAAATTTGGGGAAAATAGTATTTGGTCAATAACAAAATTTCATCTCAAGACTTTGTTATATACCCTTTGTTGGCAAATGACAGAGGTCAAACGTTTTCTGTAAATCTTCAC
This sequence comes from Sinocyclocheilus anophthalmus, assembly GCA_018155175.1. NCBI lineage: Eukaryota > Metazoa > Chordata > Actinopteri > Cypriniformes > Cyprinidae > Sinocyclocheilus > Sinocyclocheilus anophthalmus. Next base: position 91,392 of record JADLZN010005309.1, read on the forward strand.
ACACTGTTGCTGGTATTTTGGCCCATTCATCCATGCAGATCTCCTCTAGAGCAGTAAAGTTTTGGGGCTGTCGCTGGGCAACACGGATTTTCAACTCCCTCCAAATATTTTCTATGGGGTTGAGATCTGGAGACTGGCTAGGCCACTCCAGGACCTTTAAATGCTTCTTACGAAGCCACTCCTTTGTTGCCCGGGTGGTGTGTTTGGGATCTTTGTCATGCTGAAAGACCCAGCCACGTTCATCTTCAATGCCCTTGCTGATGGAAGGTTTTCACTCAAAATCTCACGATACGTGGCCCCATTCATTCTTTCGTTTACACGGAGCAGTCGTCCTGGTCCCTTTGCAGAAAATCAGCCCCAAAGCATGATGTTTCCTCCCCCATGCTTCACAGTAGGTATGGTTTTTCTTTGGATGCAACTCAGCATTCTTCTCCTCCAAACACGACAAGTTGAGTTTTTACCAAAAGTTATATTTTGGTTTCATCTGAACATATGACATTCTCCCAATCCTCTTCTGATCATCCAAATGCGCTCTAGCAAACTTCAGATGGGCCTGGACATTTACTGGCTTAAGCAGGGGGACACGCCTGGCACTGCAGGATTTGAGTCCCTGGCGGCGCAGTGTGTTACTGATGGTAGCCTTTGTTACTTTGTTCCCAGCTCTCTGCAGGTCATTCACTAGGTCCCTCTGTGTGGTTCTGGGATTTTTGCTCATTTCTTGTGATCATTTTGACCCCATGGGTTGAGATCTTGCGTGGAGCCCCAGATTTAGGGAGATTATCAGTGGTCTTGTATGGCTTCCATTTTCTAATAATTGCTCCCACCGTTGATTTCTTCACACCAAGCTGCTTAACTATTGCAGATTCAGTCTTCCCAGCCAGGTGCAGGTCTACAATTTTGTTTCTGTGTCCTTTGACAGCTCTGTGTCTTGGCCATGGTGGAGTTTGGAGTGTGACTGTTTGAGTTTGTGGACAGGTGTCTTTTATACTGATATACTTTTTCAAACAGATGCCATTAATACAGGTAACGAGTGGAGGACATAGGAGCCTCTTAAAGAAGTTGTTACATGTCTGTGAGAGCCAGAAATCTTGCTTTTTTTTGTAGGTGACCAAATACTTATTTTTACCGAGGAATTTACCAATTAATAAAAAATCCTACAATGTGATTTTCTGGATTCTTCTTTTCTCATTTTGTCTTTCATAGTTGAGGTATACCTATGATGAACATTACAGGCCTCTCTCATCTTTTTAAGTGGGAGAACTTGCCCAATTGGTGGCTGACTAAATACTTTTTGCCCCACTGTATTTCTGTAATTACGAAATTGCATAAAATCCATTCATTGTACCTGTAACTTGCCCCAATATCAGATTTCTTAAAACAAAATCAGCTTGCCCAAAGAACACTGTTCAAATGATTCTTGTATAAATTTGTGCAAAAAAAATGTTTTAGGAATTTAGTTTGGAAGACAGAATTAACAAAAATTAATTTTATGGATTTTTACTTTGAACTAGGTCTTTGAAACCAACATACAAAACCACTGACTGCTAGCTAAATATGAATTATTTTAATTGGACTCTTGACTCAAAACCTGAGACCAAAGCATTGTGAGAACTTCTCAGTATGACAATTATAGGTCAAAAATCACTGCTTTATCTTATCTCTTTACACCTCTCACACGCACCGTCTGTCACTCTGTTTCCGTCTGTAGCTGCGTGTCTTTCTTTCAGTGCTCCTGTGTCACAGCTTTTTAAACAAACATTGTCTCTCTCTCCCTCTCTCTCACATCAATAATGTAACTAAATGTATCTCTGTGTTTAAGCCCTGACAGCGCCCTTCTGTCACTTTCCTGTTTAATAATAAAAACAAAAAGAGGGGGACAGAGTGAAGGGGACAGCGTGTATGTGCAACACAGGAATGAGAATGATATGCCAGTGGAGTGCATTACTCTAGCACTTACTTACTTGGTTTGGCCCACACAGCAGTTTTTGCTTCCATCAGTGTGCAAACATCCCCATCTCTCTGGATCACAATGGACCCACTGAGTGCAGCCCGGCACTTCATAAATGTCCATGCTCGGGGTTACGGCCTACCTGAGAATCTATTTAGGGTTTGGGTCATACACTTTTAATTACAGTTAGGGAACTTAGAACAAGTCATGTAGGAGAAAATTCTGGATAAAACCATGTTAAACTGAGATTAATCACAGATTAGTAAATAACAGACTAAAAAGAGCTAAATTAATCTTGCTGACTCCACTATAGAAAGAAATCAACTTATGTCTTTTCCAATATATTTCATCATGCATTTTGAGAGGACAATGTAAATATAGCCATCCCTAATGCTGAATGGCACATAGATATCTCATTAAATTAATAATTATTTTGTTAAAATCCAATTAAAACGCATCTGCCTTTGTGCGAAATGTCAGTTACCTTAAAATATAAAGTTGCACTTGTCTAAATATGATTAGAAGAAATATGGTAGTTCGTTCATCAGTTCTCCCCAAAGTGTATTGAACAGAATGCCTACAAAGCTGTTTTTTAGACAGGCAATTTTTCTGACACACTTACTGAATTTGACCTAGGATGTAAGCCAAGAAGTCCAGGACAATCTTGTGAAGAAAAATAATGTGCCTTTCATAATATTGGAAGAAACTGAATTTTAACTTGATTAGCATTTTATTTTATTTATACATCTAATGGAATGTCAATGCTAATTGTTCGATTTAAAATTATTAACAGGCTACACAAACTGTCCTGCAGCGTGGGATGATTAGAGATAATAAACTCCGTTTCAACTGATTTAAATAGCATTTTTCAAATTGTATTATAATTATTGCATGTGGTTTTTATGTCATAGACAACATGGAATATTTGTACTTTTAAAAGATAATTTGTCACTATGCAGGATCATTAACATTGATTAGTGAATTCAAAACATTGATTTAAAAGTGGCAAAGCAATTGCTAGAAATTTTGACCTGTTATATCATATCGTTCCTGTGTCCATATGTTAATTTTAACCTAAATTCTTGATGAAAAAAGCTCATGTTCATGTGAATTTGTCAACTACCCATCTGAGAATAAATGTTGTCAGTGAAGTGACAAGATTTGCTGTCACCCTTCTGAGTGTTGGAGTGCTGCCGCAGAGCAGAGTCATTGTCAGAGCTGAAGATGGTGGGAACTTTAGGTCCTCTCTGTTATAGCCTATACTTGGGCAAATAAAATATTTGTCTCAGGCCCTGTGAATTTCTGCAACAGCCCTGACCCAGAATCATCCCTCTGTTCATTCCACACTAACAGATGGAGAGGCCATCTGTAAATGACAATTTGGAGTTTTTGGAGACATTTTTACTCAATAATGTAAATAAAGGTTTAATGTACCTTTAGAAGCCATAGTTTTATTGAACCCAAATGTCAATCTGTGACACATTTATAACTGGTTTGATCATGTTGGACTGCCTATTAAACATCCACATTCACTCACATAAACAAATAACAAACCAAGATTTCAAGGTAGGTATTCCAAGGTAGATTGTGCATAATGATTCACAGAATGCATAATTTAATTTCACTGATGTTAAAATACAGTTCATATGCACTAGTCTAACAAAGGCACATATAAGAGAATGTAAATTATTATTAATCATCCTTTGTATAATGAGGTCAAAAGGACGAACCCCCTGCAGAGACTGTTAAATATGGTGTGTGTGTGTGTTAAATGGTGGTGTTGTGGGTTGTTTGTGATGTGTGTGCACAGGCTGTGCAGTTTTGGTGTCACAGAAAAAACTATACTTATATACAGTAGGATCATTAGAAGAGACTGTCAAAGATGAATGGTGTATTTATATGTCTTTGTGAGAAAGTACTTGTCAAATGATTTGTGTAAGCATGCATGCACTTCTGTGTAAGATCTTCAGGACCAGATTGACATTGGACATCAAATGGTGATCCAACACAGTCTGAATTGTTTACCATATAAAAATGACAAAAATGTCGATAAAAGTCAAATATGAAAATGTATTTATTTAATGCATTTAGCCAACAATATCCCCAACATTATTAACATGGCTGAGTAGAACATTTGACAGTTTTGTAAAAACACAAACAACAGCAGAAGCTTACCTAACATATTGTGTGGAATGAACACTGGGACAAGTATTGTAGCCTGTTAGTATATGCCATATTACCAGAGACAAATGAATTTAAAATGAAAAACAACAAATTATGCACATTGTGATTAGATACGTGTCCTTTGATTGCAACAATAGAAGATAAACTACTAATATTTATTATTGATTTTTGTAAAAATGAGAAATATTATTTCTATTTGAAAATATTTTATTACATTTAATCACATTATTCCTGCGCAGCCATTATTCCAGTCTTCAGTGTCAGATGATCCTTCAGAAATCATTCTAATATGCTGATTTGCTGCTCAAGAAACATTTCTTATTATTATCAATGGTGAAAACTGTTCAATACTTTTTTGAAAACCAATGCATAAAAAAAAGACTGGGCCCAAACTTTTGAATGCTAATTTTCTCCTTCCGTTTAAAAGATGATCATTTTACTTTGCAGTCCTAACTATGTGTGATTATATGGATAGTTGGATAATAATTTCATTATTTTCATTAAGCATTATTTCCCCCCTGATGTCAGTGATTAAAGAACATTACAAGAACGCCATGACAGTTCTAATTGGGGAAGCATTCATACTCTTTTCCTTGTGGGTATCTCACTTGACACTATTTGACTGACCAGTTACAAACCAAACTTCAGTTCAAATAATTAAATTGTTCTGTAACATTCATTAAATGTGCTTGAAAGGATGCATGAAATGCCTGAGAGCAACATACTGATTTCTGCTTATTCACTAAGTGATCAAGAGTCACTAAAACTATAAACATGCCAAATCATACATTTCATGGTATTGCTTTTAGGAATATAGCATTTAGAACATTGTATAATTACTGAACAAAAATAGATTACATTTATTTTAGCAGAAGAATCCAAACTAATTAACATCATTATCATTAAATGTTTTTGACATTAATGTTCAACACACTAATTATACAGTTTGAATGACAATCAAATCTGTCTCCAACCTGGATTTATTATAAGTATATGCTCTACGGTGACACTGTCCCAGTACTAATGATTCATTTTAAGAAATACATAATCCCTTAACAGCACAACATTGCCAAACACACTGTTATAGAAGTGCCCTCTTTTCATTTTCACTGTCTACCAAAGGAAAAAACACTAAATCTCTCCCAAATCTCAGCCCTGCACGCTCCAAGGCATCACTGTTTTCAGGAGGAAGAGAAACGATGGATAAGAACCAAATGGAGAGAGACAGAAAGGGAAATGATAGATTGGCGGAGAGATTTGTGGGGTCCCCATCTGTGAACATAATCTAAAAAAATCTGTTTATGCGCTAGCAAGAGAGAGAGATGGGGGGGAGTGGATTTAGTGTAAACCACAGAATAATATCAGTTGCGTGGTTTTAAGGGCAAATAGAGGAGGGAGGGGGAGGCTGAATTAAAAACACTCTCGTCCTCAGTATATGTGCCAGCTGTGTGTGTGTTTGTGTGAGGCTTAGGCCTTCTGTGAATGTGTTTTATATGACTGTTCTTGTTTTGTCTTTGCTCAGTTTGGTTTGATTAATTTAAGAGTCTTTAGGTACTTTACATGAGAACTTGACCCATTTCACGCCACCCCAGAGGAGCCAGAGCTCAACCTCCCATCATCTGGAAAAATATGTGGTATTAAATAAACATGAACCATTTCAGAAATAATTCATTTGCAAACAGTCTGATGGATTGCTGATAAGAATTCACTTGCATCTTTTATTTGTCTTTTCACTCTCTTTCTGTCGGTGATAAACAGTTGATTAGATGAATGTCAGGGAAAACATGATATGATGGGAAAGGACAGCTTAGCTGCCCGATTCTGGTCATATCAAACTTTATTGTATAGAGCAGTGTTTCCCAACCTTTTTTTAGTTGCGGCACCCTTTGGAAATTTTAACAAACTTGTGGCACCCTACAAAATAAATATTATAATTTAATATTACACAATATTTGAATTTCTAACTTCAACATGATAATTTAAAAAGTATAGATATTCAGTACAACAGGGAAGAACTGCAGAATATAATGTCATACAGATATTTTTAATATTATTAAAAAATTGTCCATCAATGGTGGCAATCAGTAGGCTAATTTCTAATGAAAAGACCTATTTATATGACATATTTTAATGTAGGCTTTTATACATATGTAAACATTATTTAATTACCATTATAACTAGCTATCTCTCAAATTTTTGCTCACTCAGTGTATTTTTGGTTTTACAGCTGGGTAATTTTATTGCAGTAGCACGAGATATCTTGATTTCAAACTTTGAATTGAATAAAAAATGACAAGTACGCAGTCAGTAATAAAATAATAAATTAATTAATTAATAATGATAGCACAAATAAAATTAACGACAGGCCTTCGAATTAAATAATTTGCTTTTTAGTTTTTCAGGTAGGTCTAACAGTAGGGTTAAGATATTTAACTTTTTTTTTTTTTTTACCAATTATCCAAATAATGTTTAGTCCTAGAAAGCTATTTTTATCAGAACACGTGAGCATAACATAGTGGTTAACAGATCCATGAATGAGAGGGCAACGTTACCAGAGTTGCCCATATAACCAGCACCATGTTACAACACATTAGGGCTATTGCAGACAGAAACAATACTGTACTACATCGATGTTTCCTGTCGGTTCAATTTTTGAGTGGACTTTGCTGTTCGATTCGCATGAACGGTATACGAGTGAAGCGACTGAGCGGAGCGCACACGCATAGAGCAGATATACGCAGAGCGTCACACCATATGAAAGTGAAACCTGAGCGGTGAACTAATTTTCGGCAGCCGAAATTTCGGTGCATCTCTAATTATTGGCGACATCAGAAATTGATATTATATAATAGATGCTTTTTTTGAACGTTTTAGCAATTTAAAAATATTTAAAAAATATTTTTTTTACGGCACCCCTGCTCTCGACAGACGGAACCCCGGTTGGGAAACACTGGTATAGAGCATTTTGACACAAGTTCTGCCTGTGGCGCATTTTTCATATGGGATGTTGACAGGCGCATTCCAGCGTTGTGCACATTTTAGCAACGCATTCCGGTGGCACTCTTGTATTTTCTTTCTGACACACAGTAGCAGAGTAGCAACGTCTGAGACACCAATTTTTACATATTTTAAGCATCAACTTAATGGAATGAAAGGTTGAATGGGAAATTTACACTGAACTTAGCGAGGTCATATAAGCTAGACATGCCAAATCAGGTCCTCGCTTGAAATCAGGTCTACATCAACAATATGATAATTATATTATTTTTTAAAAAGTGTATAACTGCTTGCTAGTGCATGATTAAACCAAATTGGACATAAATATGTACAGCATGAAACTTGAATACCTAAAACATGTAGATAAAAAAAACATAACCCAGGGTTATAATGATCCAAGGTTAACGATTTTATGTGCAAAAAGGCCTTTTGTGACGTGTTAATTGGTGACCTTTAAATGACAAAGATCCTATACATTCCTGATTCATGAATTAAAAACACTCTCGTCCTCAGTATATGTGCCAGCTGTGTGTATTTGTATTAGGTTTAGGCCTTCTTTGAACATGCTTTATGACTGTGCTGTGCTTGTTTTGTGTTTGCTTAGTTTGGTTTGATCAGCATCTGACTTGAAGCAGTGCATGTCTGTTGCAATTTGTCTGACTTTGAGACAGATTCCGAGGCGCTTCGAAGCATCAGTTGTCCTGACATTTTATCCTACCCGTCATATTGTCCTACCATGGTTTACTGTGCATGCGCACATCAGTATTGCGTCCTTTTTCTCATGCTGAACAACAAAATTTAATGTATCTGCATTACTGTAAGAGTTGGTGTAGACTTTAATACAATTATTTATTGTTGGTTTCATGTAGTTGTATCCCTTCTAGCTACAACCGTGAATATAACACATAATTACTGTATTTGCATTACTGTAAGGGTAGGTTTAGGGTTGTGGTAGGTGTAGACTTTAATAAAACACAGTCTAATAGGTAGAAACAATTATTTATTGTTGGTTTCCTATAGCTGTAACCCTTCTAGCCACAACCGCGAAAATAACACATAATTACTGTATTTGCATTACTGTAAGTGTAGGTATAGGTTTGGGGTAGGTGTAGATGTTAATAAAAAACAATCTAATAGGTAGAAAATTAAATTTATTGTTAGCTTCCTGTTTTAGCTGTATCCCTTCTAGCCACAACCACGAATAACACATACTTACTGTATTTGCATTACTGTAAGGGTAGATTTAGGGTTGTGGTAGGTGTGAATTTAATAAAACACAATCTAATAGGTAGAAAAAATTATTTGTTGGTTTCCTGTAGCTGTATCCCTTACAGCTACAATCGCGAATTTAACACATAATTACTGTATTTGCATTGCTGTAATTGTAGGTTTAGGGTTGTGGTAGGTGTAGAGGTTAATAAACCATAATTTTTCAGTTAGCATTTTTCGTTGTCGAATTGTACAACCCACTGTTTCAATGGGAGGTAGCAAAATCTGACAGAGTAGCACAAATCATCAGAACACCGGACTGACTCATTCTGCGCAGCGTCTTCAGAGCTGCCACAAGCTCTGTGAGACCACAGCTGTTTGACGATTGGCCAGATCCACAGATGACAACAGTCACGTGTGACATCTTCATTCCGCTAATGCTCCAACTACATGCTTTAGAAAGCAAAAACTGGATCTCATGGAAACGTTATTTTTGTAAGTAAACTATATTTTATAGCTATAGAAACTCTGAAACTTTTAGTTCAATTATATTTATTTAATATTTTGAGGAGATCTTTTGGTACTAAATATTATTTGTGCAATAATTATGGTCCATTAATAACTTATAATATGTTTTCTAATATTTCTATTACTTATATTACAATTAGTGTAGTACGTAAGGTTAAAATAGAATAACAAAGATGCAAAATAGAGTCATTTTGTGGTCAGTAAAAAAAAAAAACATTTTTATTGGTAATGCGTTTACCCACTAGGTACCTGTATGGCTCTTTACTAAATTGTATCTAGAATATTGCAGGTCATACCTGCTTTTTTATTTTTTTTAAGTTCTTCGTTTGAATAAATATTTAGACATGATTAAACACTATATTTAATTTTAAATTTAAAAAAAATGTTATTAACTTAAAAAAGTTAATAACTGACATCCTTTTTTATCCTTTTCTTAACCCTTTTTCATCCTTTGATACTTGCATAATTACACACAATGAATGCAAGCAAATACTGAATTTAAAATGGTGCTAAAAATGCATTCAACAAAATATTTGTATCCCCTTATATTTACAGTATATACACATGAATTTATCAAATTTTTGGTGGGGGGACTTGTCCATCTCAAAAAATGTATATGCAGATTACAGCCCTGTTTTAATCTAAATAAAGTAACGATGGAAATAATGACTCTCTACTTTTCTGTCCTTTCCTGTCTTTCTCAGTTATGCTGCTGGACATGACGGATTCCACCGCTGAGCTAGGCTGGACAACGTATCCTGACACAGGGGTAAGACTCATTTTTTAGATTAGAAACAGCACACATACACTGATGCTTCTATGAATCTGAAACATATGGATCACAATTTAGAATATTCTGATGTGATTAATTGTGTGTGTGTGAAACGTATCGATGACCTCCTCCTTTGTATTTGTTGTTTCGGTTGTCCTGTGTGTGTGTGTATTTCCTGTTTTAATCCTGCCTTTCCAAAAGGACAGGAAATGGAGCATATTAAACCCTCCTTCCCACAGTTCCTTCATCCACTTAAGTGTGTATTTGCTGTCAGCTCGACCGTGATATCTGCTGTCTCTGTGGCCCTGGGCAGCGTGACCTACTGAGAAGAACTAGTCCTTTACTTCCTGCAGCTTCTCTTGCCAGACCTCAGTTTCTCTCTTTCTCTTTCTGTCTGTCACTTGGTCTGCATACATATCCATCTGTGCTTTTCTGAATTTCCCCCCCTCTCCTTCACTCATCTTCTCATTCTCTCAAGCTGTCCGCCCCATCTTGTTTTCTTCCCGCTAAGTCCCATGTCATGCTTGCGTTTCCTTTTAGTTCTCTAAATGAATGTTTTCATTCCTCCAGCAGTCTTTTCGTGTTAAGTTTTTGATGTTGTATTTCTCTCCATCTCCTCTTAGTCATTCTGTCTGTTTGTATTTATTTTCTTCATCCTCCGTCTCTCTCTGTTTCTCAGCATGGCAGTTGTTCGCCGCCTCTTTGTTAGTCAGTGAAGGTGTGTGTCTGTGATTTCTGTATTGTTTTTTTTGAGAGATTTGGGGTTTGTCTGGGATTTTCAGCTTAAATCACCTGAAGAAGCGGGAAAGGGCAGGGCATTTCTTTGATCCAATCTGTGTCATTTCACACACACACACACAAAAAATATCATCTTTTGATGTGGGATTATTATCTCTGGGCCCCAAACACAGACAATATCTTACCTAACATTGTGTTTTTCTTTTTTTTAATATTCATTGCTATTTACTTTTTTAATACAGTGAGGTCCAGAAGTCCAATTTATTTCAAATTTAATTCAAATGTTAAGTTAAACTGGAAATAAATAAAAGATTAAAAAAACACATACACAAATTATTTAAAAATGTTTTATATTATATATATATATGTGTGTGGGGTAGGTGTGTGTGTGTATTAATACCATAAAGTATTTATATAATTTAATAAACATTTTAATAGCATTTTTAACTAAGAATGTAATTAAACAAATTCAAAAGGCATCTCAGACTTCTGGACTTCATTGTATATATTCAAGCATCTATGTGAAAATTTTGTGGTTGTGCAGTATTCAAGCCTCAGGCTCATTTTTATTCTCCAACATTGTTCCACCTCTCAGTGGGATGAGGTGAGCGTGTTAGATGACAAGGGGAGACTCATGCGTACCTTTGAAGTCTGCAATGTCAATCAGAACCCTCGTCTCCAAGACAACTGGTTGGCCACGCCCTTCCTGTACCGGCAGTCAGCTCCACGGATCTTTGTGACACTGCGTTTCTCAGTTCGAGACTGTGCCAGTCTACGCTCACCCTCCCCGACATGCAGGGAGACCCTGACACTGTACTACAAGCAGGCTGACTCCCAGAGAGAGCTTGAGAGAACCTGGGCAGCTGAGGTGAGTGACGAGGGATTAACTCACTTTCAAGGCCCAAACCAGAGGCTTTAATGAGATTAAAGAAGGATTGAGAAATTTGTACTAAGCACAATGGTATAAGGGTCAATTTTTTCTGTGGCTATTAGTTTTTTCCAAATTACATGAAAAATGCAGTTCACACATACATTGACTTGAATATGCATCTTTTATTATTTTCTATGAGCATGCTTTTTTCATTTCTGAATTAGAAATGTTAAAATATTAATATTTGAAAACCTTTCAAACCAAAGTCATGTGGTGTGACCAAACAAGTGACATAAACCAACCAACACTGGGGAAGGAAAAAAAAACAGAAAATGATTTAATAGAGAAGACTGCTGTGTCAAAATCAATAAACTTCTTAAATTAACAGATCATTTGACCTTTACTGGCAAGACAGATTTAATTCAAGTTGTAAAATGTCTGTGTGCGCTCCACAAATGCATTAATATTAATGACTTCACATTATGTTGAAAGTTGGGATCTGATTTTTTAAAAATGTTTTGAAAGAAGTCTCACCAAGGCTGATTATTCAATAAAAAAAAACAGTACTACTGTGAAATATTTTACTATTTAAAACTACTGTTTCTATTTTAATATATTTTACATATATTAAGCTGAATTTTCAGCAGCCATTACTTCAGTTTCAGTGTCACGTGCTTTAGAAATAAGCGAATATGCTGATTTTCTGCAAGTAACATTATGATTCTCAATGTGAAAACAGTGCGCTGCTTCATACTTGTCGCACTTTGCCTTTTCCTGATCCTTGATGCATAGCCAATAACCAACAACGAAAGTCTTACTGTCACGTTGATCAAGTATTTCTTGAAAACACAAAAAAGATCAAATCATCGAAACACATAATAGCAAAAGTCAGGCCCGCAATCCATATTCCTATCTCTCACAGCCTGAGATGAGGGCTGACTTGTGCTGTTAGTGAAGTTCTAACTCACATCCCACCTAGCTCCCTGACAGAAGACTGATTGTTGCGTCCCCCAGAGCCACCATATGTCTAGGAGCCATCTTGGGTCATCTCCCCACCTTCGCGCTCACCATTCGCGTCTATTTCCAATTATCCCATTTTGCAGGACTAGCTCCTAACAACTCAACATGAGGTACTGCTGGATTGGGCTACCCTGTCCAACCACCCACAGACATGATGAAGGATTTGCGATCAGCTCAGTCTTGTGCCGTCTGTTGTTTGATGCTAAGCCTATTGGCCCTTGTATGATGCAGCTGGGGATCCATAGATCGCTTTCAACCGCAAACGTAAGACTCTGTCTGGTGACTGTACTTGCATGAATCTACCGTCTTATGCTCCTCGCACACGCTGCCACATGCTCCTCCTTCATAGGATGAAGGCTTAATAAACCACTAATATACTGTCCTGTCAAGCGAGAAGCGTATCCTTATGCTCGCTTTACATCATACTATCATACCTTATTACTCTATTTTAATGTTCCATTAAGTGTATAGCCCCCATTGCATTCATCTTTGAACATTGGGCGATTGACTCACGGGATGTATTCTTACGTGAATGAGCCCTGATGTGTGTAGAGGCGAAAACCACCGTTGATATTTACGACCCTGTTTGGGGTCAGCCGGTCTTTGCCGCGGGTAGGATCCTCAGCCGGAGACAGCTATATGCTAACAAACACCGTTTATCTCCGGCCGAACGTGCTGTGGCCCCACGTACCTCACCTTCCTGTGATTCCTAAGCAGTAGTACTCGCAGGTTATGTACTAGCCTGGAATTTTTTTTGCCTTTACGCGAGTAATCTTATTTCAGGCCGCTGGCCACACTCAACATTAGCTATTGACCCGGACTACGGTGCCTTACGCTACAATCCCTCTGTAGCTCACAACACGGCTCTTCTCGCTGCGTCGAGAGCCCCCAGACGAGTTTTCAGCTGTTCAGGGAAAAATGAGGTGCATTAGACTGGCGACGTTGAAACCGTACGAAGGCGACCTACCGCAGGCCAGGCACCCCCTGCCGCTTAAACGGCTCCCCAAGAGCGAGAGAGTGGGCAAACGCGAACATGCGAGTTGGCTGTCACACCCTCGCCGTAAACACGCTGCATAAAACCACAGCTAGGGCATAATAGGATCCAATTACCCCAGTGCGAGAACCACTCATAAGACAAACGTGTTGTTGCTTCCTAGCAGCTATGCACTCGAAGTATTGGACCTAGGGGAATACCCTCATATATAAAAACAACGTCCCATCTCCTTTATTTCTTTATTCCCTCCCTTCCCCCCGACTCCAACCCGTCTCCCTCCTGCCACCACACACGAACGCGAATCCGCACAACCTCGCCAACCTAAACGAGACCTCACCTCCCACCCCCCCCCCCCTCCTCCAACCCCCCACCCCCACACTAGTTTTTCCCCCCTTCCCCCCACACCCCTCCCCTCTATCCTCTATCCCCCCAACCCCCCCCTCCACCCACACACCCCAACACTCAAACCCACCTACCCCAAACCAACACCCACTTTTTTTAAAAGTTGGGTCAGGACGATTTTTTTTATGGTTTTTTGTTGTCTCTTATCCTCAGCAAGGCTGCATTTATTTGATCAGAAATACAGTAAAAACAGTAATTATTGTTACAATATAATTTGTCTATTAGAATATATTATAAAATGTAATATATACCTGTGATGCAAAGCTGAATTTTCAGCAGCCGCTGTAAATGCTCACAGTAAAAAAAAAATCCTGTTGTTTTTATGCTGCTACTAAATTCTGTTTTGTGCCTTTAACATACTATATAAACACCACAGCCTTTCCACAAGCTTTCCACAAAAAAAAAATCCGTAGAAAAACTGATAATATCCTGGCAGAAATGTTCCAGTAGGCTACATTTTCCGTGAAATGTACAGAGATTTTCTTCAACCATAAAACACTACAAAATGCTATGCGTAATTCAAGAAGAAGAAAAAAATCAGTACAGAAAGTTCCTTCATAATAACAAAGTACATTGGATCGTATTTTTATGGACTTTTCTTACAGTGCAATTAAATTTACAATAGTTTTTAGACTGTTAAATTAGTTCTCAAGAAACATTTCTTCTTATTAATGTTGAATACAGTAGTGTTGCTTAATATTGTGGAAACCGTGATTGTTAGATATGCATGCTGTTAGAAATTGAATCTGCTGTTTCTAGTCATAAGGAATAATAGACGACGGGCCGTTGAATTATTAGAAAAATGCACACCTGAGGTGATGCGACTAAGACGCGAAGTGGCTACACCTCAGATGTGTGTTATATTCTAATAATTCAACGGACGGGAGTCAATTATTTCCGCTTATACTACGGTTACCACACCTCACGACATTGTTCAGATGATGTATTTCAAGACATTCGTCGGGTTTTTTTGTCCTAAAACACTCTTGTGAGTAAGATTAATTTTATTACTCATCTCATCCAACGCCTCCATTGCTAATTACAAAACGTCATTTTAGACTATAGTAACGGAGGCTTGAGCTGTTGATAGCAGACGAATGCACATATTAACGAAGTTATTAGAGAGAGAGAGTGAGAGAGTGAGAGAGAGAGAGTAAACTTGTGAATTACCTGAGTCTGTGCGTCGACAGCAGCCTCTCTACTAGAGAGAGAGAGAGTGGGAGAAATAGAGGACACTGGGAAAAGAATCACCCCCCTTTAAAATAATCATTTTTGTTGCTCACAATAATCACAATTTTGTTGCTTTGCAGCCTCAAATGAAGATGGACAGTTTTTGTTTACCAATCTAAAGCTTTTGTGAACATCCAAGTGAAAGTATACACCAACATGTCAGAAAAAATTTAATAAAATAAATAAAAAAACAGAATCACTGATTTGAAAAAAGTATCACCCCCTTGTGTCAGTATTTTGTACCTTTTGCTTTAATTACAGCCTTTAATCTATTGGGATATGTCTCTAATAACTTTGCACATCTTGACTTTGCAATATTTGCTCAGTTCTTTGCAGAACTGCTCAAGTTCAGTTAAATTTGATGGTGAGCATTTGTGGACTGCAGTTAATTCAAGTCATTCCACAGATTTTCAATGAGGTTTAAGTCTGGGCTCTGACTAGGCCATTGCAAGGACATCACCTTTTTCTTTTTCAACCACTGTGTGCTCAGTTTTGCTGTGTTTTGGCTCGTTGTTATGTTGGAAGGTAAACCTTCTTCCCAGTGACAACTTTCTGGCAGAGGACAGCAGACTTTTCTCAAGAATTTGACGGTATTTTGCATCCATTTTTCCTTCTATCCTGACGAGCGCTCCAGTGCCTGCTGCAGAGAAACACCCCATAACAAGATATCACCACCTCCATGCTTTACTGCAGCAATGCTGTTATTTGGATGCTGAGCTGTACTGGATTTCCACCAGACAAATCGTTTGGTGTCAAGGCCAAATAATTCAGTTTAAGTCTCATCTGCCTCAGAATCTTCAGGTGCGTTTTGGCAAAGCTCAGACTGCATGTGGCATTTCTTGAGAAGTGGCTTTTTTCTGTTTTAGGCTGTAAGGACATTTTAAAATAACTGAAATCAATTGGTGAAGTGATCTGGACATGTTATGTGGTCAAGACCTGCCTGGAACTACACTTTAGCCTTGCGTTTCCCTGAAAATAATTGCACCCCTTAGAACATTCATCAGCCAACCAGATTCAAGCGTTCAACAGCCCCGTAGTGTAAAGTATATTTAATATTTCAATTGTTTTTAATGTTTCTATGAAGTAAGGACAAGTGGCACAAGCACATTCTCCCTTTAAACATAATATATTCATTATTAGTATGAAAGCTGATCTCTCTAAGGATCTGTGTTTCTCTGCTCTAGAATTCTAGTGGAGAGACGAGAGAAGGCTGGGTGAAGATCGACACCATTGCAGCAGACAAGAGTTTCAGTCGTGTGGAGCCAAGTCTACCTCACCAGTACAAATCTGAGAATGCACGGCGAATCAACATCAAAACCCGCAGTTTTGCTCCTCTCACACGCAAAGGGTACGATGAACTTTTGCCTTTTCCCTGTCTCCCCAAAACCCCTGATGAGTGATGGTCACTGTGTGCAGATGAAATGAGGATCCCTCTGAATGTGGTCACTTAGGATCAGGCAATTCGGCTGAGTAAATATCAGCCACAGTGTTAATATTTACCTTGATATGGTTTGAATATGAAAACAAACAACAGTTATTAGTCGGTGTGGTCTCAACAGATGTTTAATCTTTTTTCTCTCTTTTTTCAGGTTTGTTTTAGCAATAGTAGACAGCGGAGCTTGCGTGTCACTTATGGGTGTTTCCATATTTTATCGTCGCTGTCCAGCAACCAGTCGTTTCCTGGCCTTCTACCCAGCCACGCCCTCTGGGGTGGAGCCAACGTCTCTAGTTCCGGTGACTGGGACCTGTGTACCCCATAGTCAATCACAGGGTGGGACTGCACCAAGAATGCACTGTAACACTGAAGGCGAATGGCTGGTGCCTGTTGGAGGATGCACGTGTGATGCAGGATATGAGCCCAATCATAATGACTCGGCCTGTTTAGGTGAGTCAGTAAAACATGTATTCTAATGGTGGGAATTTTGATTCATCTCAGTGATTCAATTTTTTTGTATCTAATCACCAAAAAGACTTGTTCAGATTTGTTCACTGAATAATTCAGTGACAGGATGTGAGCCAAGTCGTAATAGCTTGGCTTGATTAGGTGAGTTAACAAAACATGTTGTATTATGATGGGGATTTTGATAAATACAAGTGACTCAAATGTTGTTGTTTTTTATCCATTTATTAAAAATATTTGTTCAGATTCATTAACTGATTCATTCATTGACATAATATAGTAATAAAGTCATTTTTAAATCAACAAAACCTGTAGTTTAATAGTGGGAATTTTGATTCATCTTAGTGACTCAAATCTTTTGAATCCATTTGCCAAAAAGATCTGTTCACTGATTCAGTCAGAACAGGATATGAGCTCATTCATAATGGCTCAACATGTTTAGGTGAGTAAACAAACATGTATTTTAATGGTGTGGATGTTGATTCATCTCAGTGACTCAAATCTTTGAAACCATTCACCAAAAAGATTTGTTCAGATTTATTCACTCATTCAGTGACTATTTCTGTAGGTTAAACCGTAACATCAGTAGGTGTTACAGAAGGAGACTCACACAGAGGATTAAAAAAAAAAATACAAGGGTGTTTATTTTCAGCAAGAGATGCAGATGGTACAGGCAGGTGAGTATTTGAACTTTATATCAGTCTTTAAGGAAGATGAGGAGAGTAAAACCGTATTTGGTCCTCACAGGAGATCGTGGAAGGGAGACAGAGGATAGCACACACCTCAGACGATGAGTGACAGGGTATCCACGGAGCAAGGGACTGGAACAAACACAGGAGGTAAGTACAACTGGTAGGTATGTCTTTCAATGAATCTTACAGATATCAGAGAGAGAGAGAGTCCACTGTTGGACGAGATCGGCACTGGAGTGGTGGAGGTGTGTGCTATGAATGTTAGCTGAGGGTGATTTTAATCTGTGCAGGTGGGTGATCAGAACTCAGGTGTGAGGGATCGTTGTGATTGGGTGGTGGCGGAGTCTGGCCGATCTGTTACAGTACCCCCCCTATCCACGGCCTGCTCCTGAGGGCCGAAAACCCCAACGTCGTGGTGGCCTACCTCTTCCTCTGGGCCCTGGGCGAGCTGGATGGGTGGAGTGAAAGGCTTCCAGTAGCGTGGGATCCAGGATATCAGCTCTGGGCACCCATGACCGTTCCTCTGGCCTATAGCCTTCCCAGTCCACCAGGTATTCCAAGAGCCTACCACGGCGCCGGGAGTCCAAGATCTCGTCGACCTTGTAGATGGTTCCGGGGGTTCTTCCGTCGGGCCAGGCTCTGTGGAAACAGAAACAGAAGGGTGGTGAGGTTTGAGCAGAGATATGTGGAAGGAAGGGTGACTCTTGTATTGTGAAGGCAGTTGGAGTTGATATGTGACCGGGTTTATCTGTTTGAGAATGGTGAAGGGGCCAACATATCTGGGACTGAGCTTCTTGCAGGGCAGGTGCATCCTGACGTCCCGTGTTGACAGCCATACCTTCTGCCCGGGTTGGTATGATGGGGTCTCAGCCCTTCGAAGGTCTACTGTTGTCTTGGTTCTGCGCACTGCCCGCTGAAGCTGATGGTGAGCTGCGTCCCAGACCCTCTCAGAACCAGTAATCGACAGAGGGAACATCCAACGGTTCCCCGGACCAGGGGAATAGGGGAGGCTGGTACCCGAGTATGCACTGGAACGGCGTGAGGCCGGTGGTGGTCTGGTCAGGGAATTCTGTGCATACTCGGCCCAAGGTAGGAAACGGCTCCAGAGTTTCTGGTGGCCATGG
>JADLZN010005309.1:115000-270405 GCA_018155175.1 Sinocyclocheilus anophthalmus
TTTTTTATGAGTGAGTCATTTCTGAATATGGCATTTTAAAATTATGAAGGATATGAATCAAAAAACAAACAAACAAAAAAAATTTTCACGATGAAGCAAAAGCCTATAATTTTCTTACAATTACTAGTAAGAGGATCTAGGAAGAAGTCTTTAAAGCATAAGATTTTACCACAATGACTACAAAATTATTTTAAAAATCGTAAACCAATTTACCATGATTCTAATAAAATTTCCATATGCAGGCTTTTATGCCTTCTATGGGAATCTTAATGATTATTTGTACTATATTGTATGGAAAAATTTATTGTTCTATCCACTTACTATTAGCGGATCGGATAAAGTGAAAGATAAACAAGCAAAAGCGACTAGACAAGGCACCTAACAATTACACTGTTCAGTAGACATGCACCATAGTTCTAGCTTCATTGGTTTAAAAAGTTTACAGTATGTGTTCAATAAACTTAATACAGTCAGGTGACTTATTTGTATGATTTCTTCAGTGCAGGTTTAGCGTTAAAGTAGTCATTATGGTGGAGCCCATTTACACGTCTTACTGGACCCCACACACCCACTGGCTGGTCCTGAGCTATCACATTTACATGATGATCCTTCTACGTTTGACAAATAATTCTAACCAGCAAAACAATTTCAATCACCTATCATGTCATTTGCGGGTCATCATTGTTGTGTCAGTTATCTTGACTCAGAACTCTGCAGGGCTTCCTGTCATGGTAAGTATAAAGAAATTGATAGACAGAAAATGACCACACAGTGTCTAGGCAAGCGAGGAAGGGCCCGGAACAACACAGAATTCTATAAAGACACATATTGCATGCATGTTTTGTGAGGGCAAGTTCACAAATTGTCTCCACGGAGTTGTTAGCGAACGACGTCTCCATTTGGAAAACTATTAGTTAAATAATATTCTTAATAGGGCACTATAAATGTTTTCTGTTACGGTCGGTTGGGAAGTAAAAATCAATACTTGACAAACAAATAATGATCCAAAAGTGAGAGTAAAAAACTTTTATACTGATATATCCTTCTTGAAAAGCGTTTTCTAAATGATTTAAACTTTTTTTTATCAAGAAATTTTGAAGCGTACGCTCGGTCCAAAAAGATTTAACCAGCATAACTGTTTGCAACATTACTAGTCATAAGAATGTTTCTGAATCCAAAAATCAGAATATTAGAATGATCTGAAGGATCATGCGACACTGAAGACAGGAGTAATGGCTGCTGAAAATTTAAGCTTCACATCATTTAAAAATTATATCAAATAGAAAATTTTAATTTGTAATAATATTTCAATGTTACTCTAAAAAAAATACTGCATTTTTGATCAAATAAACACAGCCTTGACGAGCATAAGGGACTTCTAAAATGTTACAACCCCAAATTTTTGAACGATATGTAGATTTATAATATAAACAAATTACTGCAACTGTCTTTCAAATATATAAAAAATTAATGTCTCAAGGGAGTTGGTCTGTGGTATTTATAATTAGCTTTATATATAAACAATAAACATATTTGTGGTCAGGTTGTGATTCAGTTGTTAACTACATTGTGGCAACCAGTACCTGTGTGCATGTCTTTATTTTTCTTGTCTCTTTGCATTATTATGCATCTCTGTGGGTATTTTGTTGACATGTCTTTTCAGTATTATTATTTATTTAATTTTTTTTATTGTCTGTTGGCTGACAGAGGAGAAACTAAAAGAGAGAGAATGTTTTTTCATCAAGTTAATTTTTCTGTCTGTCGGAGCAATGGTGGGAATGAGGTCAAAGAGGAGGAGAGATAGAGATGAAACAGAAGTGGAGAGCTGAAAGGGGTTAAACTCTGGGGGCGATGCGAGTAAATCAGACAAGAAGTTTTGGGATATCTTGAAGACGAAAGTAGAGTGGTGGGGAGACGGAGAGAGAGTGGGATAAGAGAGGGTTGTGACACATTTAGGTCACGCTGATGTAATGGCCATTCAGCTGAACAAGTGACAGAAACCACAGGAAAGAGGAGGGGAAGGACATAGTAGTGGACACGAGTTAAAGACTGGAGCACTGAGATAGCAGAAATCATACAGAACATGCTAGATGGACAGATGGAGTCGTGTGTGGAACAAGTTGTATATTGAGCGCAACAGTGTTATGATGTGTTATGTGATATATTTTCTTGAGTGCAGGTATTTCATATTTCATTCACATTTAAATTTGACGATGTCACATTTAGCAGGAAACTGATTTGAACTTCTCTAATATTTGAGATTAAGCGTGGCAACTTGAAAGTGCAAGAATGTGAATGTTGCGTATGACCAGTGCGAGTACACAGTGACAACTACACTCACCTGCACAAAAAATATACAAAATTAATCATATATATATATACAATGGTATTATGCCGTAGCAGTATATATATAGATGCTGTCAAAAGTTGGGATCAGAAGAGTGAAAGTGTTTTAAAGAGTATGTCTGTTCGTCAAGGCTGCATTTCTTTGACCAAAAATACCGAAAAAAACAACAGTAATATTGTCAATTTTAGTACCATTAAAATCTGGTTTTCATCTGAATAACCTTTCAATGTAATTATTTTCTGTGATGGCGAAGCTGAATTTTCAGTATCATTACTCTAGTCTTCAGTGTCATGTGATCTTTCATAAATCATTCTAATATGTTGATTTATTATCAATATTGGAAACAGATTTTCTGCTTAATATTTTTTTTGGAACATGTGAAACTTTTTCAGGATTATTTGATGAATAAAAAAAAGAACATAATTTAGGGTAAAACGAAATCTTATGAAAAATAAGAGAGACCCTGCCTTAAGAAAAATAACGTGAATTTGTGCACTTAATGTGTTTAAAAGACAAAACCTGCAAAAGACATAGTGATCATTCAAATAAAAATGTATGTGTTCATCAGTAGTTGATGCAATGTTTAAATGTTGAGAAAACACTTCTTAAAATTGAAATGATTATTGTAAATATAGTGGTCAAATGCTGTGTGGCTTCTCAATTTTCTGTGTAATTATAGCCAACTGACTAGTGACTGGTCTTTGTGTGAAGGTCCACAAAATATAGATTATATTACTATAGATAGAGATTATATTATAATGATTATTTTATCAAAATGTTAATTACTTTAGTATAAAGATATAGCTTTAATTAGGAATTTCTAGAACTCTAATTTTTGAGAACTTCACACCTTTTATAACTTATTTTATTTTTATTTTTACCTATGAGGCATCTTGGCTGTCTGGTCAAGAGTAGCGTCGCCTAACGCTTTTGACGAATTGGCCCAAATTAATAATATCTAATTAACAAATGAATTATTGCTAAAAAAAAATTAGATTGTTTTGTTTTCTAATTAAATAAAAAATTAAAACACTAAAAACTAAAATCAGTTGTTTTAAATGCTACAAGTGAATTTGGGCATCCCGTTGTAATGTTCAGTATGAAAATGGATAATACAGATAAATTGAAAGAAAAATTGTATAAATATTTTCTGGACATATGTGTAGATATTAGATCGCAGATTTGAGACTAGTATGAGCGAGTTGTTCGCTAAAAAGCAAGTCTCAAAGCCCCATAAACATGTTCTTTTGCTTTGACCTCAGTTGTCCTTCAAGATTCTAGTCGATAAAGCATGACTGAGCAGATAAAACAATTACACCTGCTCATCCACACATGAAAACCTTTTTTGCATATAGTGGACAGCTTAATGTCCATCTTTTCATCCACTTGTGCCTAATATCATTTACACAATCTTCCAGATTCTGGGTAGGCATATACAGGTGCATCTCAATAAATCAGAAAGTCATGGAAAAGTTCATTTATTTCAACTCAAACTGTGAAACTCGTGTAATAAATACATTCAATGCACACAGACTGAAGTAATCTTTGGTTCTTTTAATTGTGATGATTTTTGCTCACATTTTAGCAAAACCCACCAATTCACTATTTCAACAAATTAGATTATGGTGACATGCCAATCAGCTAATTAATTAAAAACACCTGCAAAGGTTTCCTGAGTTTTCAAAATGGTCTCTCAGTTTGGTTCTTTAGGCTACACAATCATGGGGAAGACTTCTGGTTTGACAGTTGTCCAGAAGACAATCATTGCCACCCTTCACAAGGAGGGTAAGCCACAAACTCATTGCCAAAGAAGCTGGCTGTTCAAAGAGTGCTGTATCCAAACATGTTAACAGAAAGCTGAGTGGAAGGAAAAAGTGTGGAAGAGAAAGATGCACAACCAACCGAGAGAACTGTATAGCCTTATGATGATTGTCAAGCAAAATCGATTCAAGATTTGAGTGAACTTAACAAGGAATGGAATGAGGCTGGGGCAAGGCATCAAGAGCCACCACACACAGAACTGTCAAGGAATTTGGCTACAGTTGTCATATTACTCTTGTTAAGCCACTCCTGAACCACAGACAAACGTCAGAGGCGTCTTACCTGGGCTAAGGAGAAGAAAAACTGTACTGTTGCCCAGTGGTCCAAAGTCCTCTTCAGATGAGAGCAAGTTTTGTATTTCATTTGGAAAACCAAGGTCCTAGAGTCTGGAGGAAAAGTGGAGAAGCTCATAGCCCAAGTTGCTTAAGTCCAGTGTTAAGTTTCACAGTCTGTGATGATTTGGGGTGCAGTGTCATCTTCTGGTGTTGGTCCATTGTGCTTTTTGAAAACAAAGTCACTGCACCCGTTTACCAAAGAAATTTTGGAGCACTTCATGCTTACTTCTGCTGACCAGCTTTTTGAAGATGCTGATTACATTTTCCAGCAGGATTTGGCACCTGACCACACTGCCAAAAGCACCAAAAGCTGGTTACTGACCATGGTGTTGGTGTGCTTGATTGGCCTGCAAACTCGCCAGACCTGAACCCCATCGAGAATCTGGGGTATTGTCAAGAGGAACTGAGAAACAAGAGACCCAAAAAATGCAGATGAGCTGAAGGCCACTGTCAAAGAAAACTGGGCATCCATACCACCTCAGCAGTGCCACAAACTGATCACATCCATGCCACGCCAAATTGAGGCAGTAATTTAAGCAAAAGGAGCCCCTACCAAGTGTTGAGTACATGTACAGTAATGAACTTACTTACAGACGTCCAACAAGATAATAACATGTTTTTTGTTTTTTGGGTCTAATGAAGTATTTAATTTGTGAGATAGTGAAAATGGGGTGTTGTTAATTGTGAGCCAAATCATCACATAAAAAGAACCAAGACGAACCTACTCAGTCTGTGTGCATTGTCTATTTAATACACGAGTTTCACAATTTGAGTTGAATTACTGAAATAAATGAACTTTTCCATGACATTCAAATTTATTGAGATGTA
This sequence comes from Sinocyclocheilus anophthalmus, assembly GCA_018155175.1. Classification (NCBI taxonomy): domain Eukaryota; kingdom Metazoa; phylum Chordata; class Actinopteri; order Cypriniformes; family Cyprinidae; genus Sinocyclocheilus; species Sinocyclocheilus anophthalmus. The sequence continues at coordinate 120,332 of JADLZN010005309.1, forward strand.
CCTGTAAATAACCTTTTTTGTTAGATGTAATGGTGTTTTTTTTAGGCGAAATGACTCATTTCCACTTTTGACATACTAATAAACTAAATCGCAGCCCTGAATGGATGATTTGATGTAATATTTATATCCTCCATGTTGCTAAGGCCATTCAAATAGCATAAAAACGACTCTTGATTCCTGTCATTGAGTCACTGGTGTATTCAGAGACATTTTAACTTGCATTTTGATCAATGCAGTTTTTCGTGATTCTCTGAAAAGGATGAAACAAAATATAACTGGTGACCAATAGGTTGTTTATAATTTGCTGAGAGTTTCCTTGTGTTACAAACATTATATTGGCACTATTACTATAAATAAATGCTTGCTGATAGTAGTAGTAGATTGCCTATATTTGCTCATTTTCACAGGCTGCTCCAGTGCACATGTTGAATGTTTTATTTTTAATGTTTTGTGAGGGGAAAGCCCTGCCAAAGGAGTTGGCAATATGTGTTTGACTATTTTTTTTTCTGTGTAAGCATGATTTAGTTTTTATCATATTCAAATCATCTGCTGTTAAACGACTGTCCACTACAGATCGGGCATCCAGGAGCTTTCAATCTCCAGTTTAGCTGTTCCTGATCTAATTAACAGAAAACGAGAGTATTGTGTAATGCCAGGAGCCAGCAGAGCATTACACGCAAATAATATCACATTAAATGGGGTAATTATGGAGATTAATTAGAGAGAAATTTATTTCCAAGGGTGGTTTCTACATAGAGGTCTGAGATACACAGAGAGAGAGAGAGATCTGAATAAGTGCATACCTTTTTATGTCCCGTTTTTGAAGTTGTGTGTCACTGTGTTTGTTGTTTATGTGTTCATGTGTTTATGTGTGTTTGTGCATCTGTGCTTTAGTCAGAATGCTGCAAGCCAAATAAAGAGAATGAGAGCAACCGCGAGAGGAAGAGAGACAGAGAGAGAAAGAGAGAGAGAGAAATTGGGTCAGCGATCTAAATACCAAGTACGATGTCAACGGCAAATTATATACTTCACTGAGGTCTCTCGTTCTCGCTGCCCATTTGCTTTTACATTTTCCCTTTATCTGCATCTTTTTCAATGTCTCTTTCACTTCTTCTCTGAATACAACACATTATCTAATTAAAATTTTCTTCAGTTTTGTATTTGTTTGAGCCGTGCTATATTTAAAAATGAACAGCCCATCCCCCACCAATGCCTTTAGTTTAATTCTCTCTTGATTTATCAAACACACACATAAACTTGCTCAAACAAACATGCACTTTCAGTAAATCTGATAATATAATATAATATAATAAATATAATTAATATAAATAAAGTAGGAGGGAGAAAAACTTAAAAAGTATATCTAATATATAATAATGTAATATAAAATATAATGTTTTTAAAAAAGTGTGTATTGTTAAATTATGACTGGGATATTTGATGGTATAGTAAATATAATTATTATATTTTTTTCTCCACTACGTTGAATTGATTAGTATCAGAATAAGTTTGTTTTTATATGAACATCTGGACATCATATATATTTAGCAAGGATGCGTGTTAAAATAAAAGTAGTTAAAAGTAATATATAATTATAGAAATAATTCTTTATAATATAGAACATTATAATTCAAGGCATACAATGTAGAAAAAGATTTCTATTTTAAATTAATTCAGTTTTTTAAGCTTTCTATTTATCCAAGAATCATGAAATAAAATATATCACGGTTTAAAATGTTAAGCAGCACAGCTGTTCACAATTTTTCCAAATTGATAATAAGAAATGTTAAAAAATAAAAGTTATTTATTGTAATATTATTTCACTAGATTATTGTTTTTACTGTATTGTAATATGTGTGCATGTCTGTGGGTGTGTGTATATACAGTGGGGCCAAAAAAGTATTTAGTCAGCCACCAATTTGTGCAAGTTCTCCCACTTAAAAAGTTGAGAGAGGCCTGTAATTTTCATCATATTTATACCTCAACTATGAGAGACAAAATGCGAAAAAAAATCCAGAAAAGCACATTGTAGGATTTTTAAAGAATTAAACGGTCAATTCCTCGGTAAAATAAGTATTTGGTCACCTAAAACAAGCAAGATTTCTGGCTCTCACAGACCTGTAACTTATCCTTTAAGAGGCTCCTCTGTCCTCCACTCGTTACCTGTATGAATGGCATCTGTTTGAACTCGTTATCAAAATAAAATACACCTGTCCACAACCTCAAACAGTCAAACTCCAAACTCCACCATGGCCAAGACAAAAGAGCTGTAAAAGGACACCAGAAACAAAATTGTAGACCTGCACCAGATTGGGAAGACTGAATCTGCAATAGGTAAGCAGCTCGGTGTGAAGAAATCAACTGTGGGAGCAATTATTAGAAAATGGAAGATATACAAGACCACTGATAATCTCCCTCGATCTGGGGCTCCAGGCAAGATCTCACCCCGTGGGGTCAAAAGGATCACAAGAACTGTGAGCAAAAACCCCAGAACCACACAGGGGGACCTAGTGAAAGACCTGCAGAGAGCTGGGACCAAAGTAAAAAAGGCTACCATCAGTAACACACTGCCGCCAGGTACTCAAATCCTGCAGTGCCAGACGTGTCCCCCTGCTTAAGCCAGTACATGTCCAGGCCCCTCTGAAGTTTGCTAGAGAGCATTTGGATGACCAGAAGAGGATTGGGAGAATGTCATTTGGTCAGATGAAACCAAAATAGAACTTTTGGTAAAAACTCAACTTGAGGAGAAAGAATGCTGAGTTGCATCCAAAGAACACCATACCTACTGTGAAGCAGGGGGGTGGAAACATCATGCTTTGGGCTGTTTTTCTGCAAAGGGACCAGAACAACTGATCCGTATAAACGAAAGAATGAATGGAGCCATGTACCGTGAGATTTTGAGTGAAAACCTCCTACCATCAGCAAGGGCATTGAAGATGAAAATGTGGCTGGGTCTTTCAGCATGAAAATGATCCCAAACACACCACCCGGGCAAAGAAGGAATGGCTTCGTAAGAAGCATTTCAAGGTCATGGAGTGGCCTAGCCAGTCTCCAGATCACAACCCCATAGAAAATCTTTGGAGGGATTTGAAAATCCATGTTGCCCAGCGACAACCCCAAAACATTACTGCTCTAGAGGAGATCTGCATGGGGGAATGGGCCAAAATACCAGCAACATTGTGTGTGAAAACCTTGTGAAGACTTATAGAAAATGTTTGACCTCTGTCATTGCAAACAAAGGGTATATAACAAAGTATTGAGAGGAAATTTTGTATTGACCAAATAATTATTTTCCACCATAATTTGCAAATAAAGTCTTTAAAAATCCTACAATGTGATTTTATGGATTTTTTTTCTCATTTTGTCTCTCATAGTTGAGGTATACCTATGATGAAAATTACAGGCTTCTCATCTTTTTAAGTGGGAGAACTTCCACAATTGGTGGCTGACTAAATACTTTCTTCCCCACTGTACATACACATACATAGACATATATACAGTATATGTGTGTGTGTGTGTGTGTGTGTATACATGTATATATGTGTCTGATATATGAGATTATGTTCTCATTTGATAGAAAAATTGATAGAATTTGATAAATTCAAAATAGAATCAGCATTCTAGAATCAGCATGAGTTATCTGGCAGCATCCAAGCCAAGCCACACACTTTGCCATGTGATGGAGAAGGACAGGCTGTAAACAACATTATGATTAAATATTTCAAACATTTACTGCCTCCACAGTGATTCCAGTCTCTTGAAAACTCTTAACCCTTCATTCTCAACATTGGTCATAGCGGATTTCCTCAAGAAGAGCATTTTGTCATTGTTCACGATACGACACATAAATCTAACACATAAAAAATGACTGTATATATTTATTTTTACTCTAACCCCAGACATGCATGTCATAAAAACAACTTTTGTGTCTTCTGCAGATCAGCAACTGTATCAAATTGATGTCATCTCATTAATTGATAAGAAATCTGGGCAAGTTAATAAATGTGTTAAATTATTTTTATGAGGAAACTAGATGCCTTTTGGCTAAATAGTGGCCGCTAGAGAAGGAAATGAGAAACTGTCAAACTGATAAGCGGGTGAACAGGAAGTGTGAATAGGAGAAAGAGAAATGTTGAAAGGTGTAGGAGTTGTCTGAGGAGTGAGGAAGTTTTGTAGCTAAAACATGTCTTTTGTCACAGCTAGTGGAGAATACATTGGATAATATAATCCAACCACATGAAAGATAGATGGACAATGCTCCCTTTCTTTTCTCTCACTTTGCCCATTTTTCATTCGCTCCTTCTCACTTCTCACAGTAGTGTTTAGGAGCGAATATCAAATCTGACAGACAAGCGAGAACATAAAAATCCTTTTAGCTTTCTGAAAACTTAAATCTCTTTTTTCCCCTCTCTCTCGATCTCCAATTGAAGTGCTTTTAATGTGTTATATGAGCCTGACCTGTCTATTCACTTGAGGGCAGAGGACTTGTGAGAACTTAAAGGCTGACAAGAATGAAACCGCAACTCTTAACTCTATCAACCGTAATTATGTTAAAGCGTTACAGTGTCACTGGGTTTCTGTGACAAAGCACTTCAACAAATCACAGCATTCCTGTCACAAGTGTCATAATACAAGCTCTGCTGTGACTCAGCGGTTATATTGTTTGATAAGACTGATTCACTTGGACATTTCAGTGTGGGTTATGCAAACATATTGATTCCCCAATGTACTTCATATTGCGTTTGTTGTGGTTTGTTCTGTGGCCACACAGTTGAAAGGATGGAGGTCATTGCTGAGCTTCAAGCTGGGTAACAATCGATCTCCGATGAAAGGTTGACATGTTTCACAGCTGCCGAGTATATAATTATATCCAATTGCAAGAATTCAGTAAGGCAGTGTTTCTTGCAAAGGACTCAAATTAACAGCCAATCAGAAATCTCAGGGTCATAGCAATTGGGTGTCGAGTGGTTCTGACAGCTTGATATCTATGTCTTTTTCATGTGGCATGTTACAAAACTAGAAGCGATTTCTCACTTAATTACATTCTGTCATAACAGCAATCAAGCTGAGCGATTTCACTCTAACAATGTTTTTGCTCTTTGTTTTTCTTGGTAATTATACATCTGACTAAATAAATCAAGTGCCTGAGAGAACACTAAGCCTTGCTGATTACATTTGCGCCCACTAATTGAGTGTGTTTAAAACTAATTGTTTTTCCAATTCTCTTCTGCAACAGTTTACGTTTCATTTGCCAGTCATTGAATCCAGTTGGATCATTATATTCTCCTTCTGTACTCGGCATCCAGTTCCTGGTGTAATTGACAGGATTCCAAAGCAGGAATTTGAGACTTTCCAAACAGCTTAAGTACATCTTGTGCCATAATTATAATGTTTTTTTCCCCTCTCCTTTCAACAGCGTGCTCGATGGGGTCCTATAAACCAGTGGCCGGCTCAGTTTCATGCACAGAGTGCCCAGCTAACAGCAGAACCAGTTCAGAAGGGTCTAAACTTTGCGAGTGTCGGAGTGGCTACTACCGCGCGCACACTGATGTCAACACCACCATCTGCACAAGTAAGAACGCAACTAGCTATAGATAAGAAGATAAGACAATGGATAAACGATCATTGTAAATATTCTATCAGAAAAAAATTTGTGCAAACTTGCCTTAGGCATACAATAGCTTGTCACTGGGGCAGTACCTTTAAATGGACAACTTTGCACCTTATCTCCCCCTAAAAGGTTGCATTTATTACTAAGGTTTAATATGTACCCTTAAAACACAAAGTTTTTGGGGTAAAAAAAGGTTAAAAAAATTCCCTTTCATGGTACTGCCCCTGTCACGGATTCGGTACATGGACTTCCGTTTATTCACCACCAGAGGTCACCCTTTCCATTACATTGACTCTCGCACTACACAAAATGTTGCATATCATCCCGGACTACATATACCATCATTCATTGCACGGTTTGCACACAGCACTGATTGCACTCATTGCACACAGCTGTTTCTAATCACCTCACTCACTATATAACACCCACTCTAACCACCTTTCTCTGCTGAGTATTGTTTAGCCTGTACCCCTTTCCGAGTCTCCGTGTTTTCCTTTTTTGCCTTGCCTGTTTTTGCGGTTTTGATCTTTGCCTGTTTTCTCCCTCTCGTCTTGCCCCTGTGTTTCTGTCTGCCGATCGGTGACCTACGCTAGCCCTGGGACTATTCTTGTGTTTTTGCCCGCCAAATACTATACCTTGTTCACCTGTGTATACCACCTTTCTTTAAATAAAGCTTGCAGATGGATCCACACGTCTCACGTCTCGTCAGCCCCGTTACAGCCCCAGTGACAAGCTTTTGTCCTCCCCTAAAGGTACATTTAAGGGGTTTTTGCATGGGTCGTATCCATCTTTTTTTTCCTAGCAAGGCTACTGCGTTTTAAATTATGGGAGCATGTCCGGTTTGGGCATATTCCATTTAAAAAGACAAACAAATCATTTAAAATCATAAGGTTGTGCTACAAATAATCCTTATCTGTCAGTTTGACTGAATGAGTTGTACATTTTCCTTTTTGTACTATTTTTAATGTACCCCCAATTACCCCAGATTTTGGAAAGGTTGGAAAGTAACTTTTTGCTTTGATGTGATGGAACAATATATAAATAAAAAATAAAAAATGTTAGTATCCTGACGTCATAATGAGGAAAATAGTCTCATTAAAAGAATGACATTTTTTAATGGAAAACCTTGTTAAGTAGGTTGGCATGATGTTTTCTTAGTTCTTGGAAAAATAATATCTCAGCAAAACTGCTTCACTGCTTATTAATTTATAAAAAAAATCTCTTGTCCGCCAAATCAAGATATTTGGTGTGACCAACATGCAGGAAAAAAATATAAAACAGGAATGACATATGAGGGGGACCCTGAAGACCTTGGACTGAGTTATTAATTTGTAAAAAAAAAAAAAAAAAAAAAAAAACCTGTATAAAACCCTAATAAAACAGCAAAAATTCTTTACCTTGAAAGATACATGTAAAATATTTTGAAGATAGTGATTAAAATCTGTACACCGATCTATTTACGTTTTAGTTTTTTTACTTATGAAACTGACACAATATGCAAATAACATTTCTAAAAACTTTTTAAAAGATTTCCCTTTTCTTTATCATGGACTCATTTGCCATCTACCCAAATATTAACCAAATCCCTCCAAAGTTTACATTTCTGTTCTCATTCTAGTTTATAGAGGCTAATCATTAGAAGGTTCAGGAGCTGGTGAGCACTAATAGTGTTTGTGAATAACCTCAGGTTTTCTTTCTCAGGCCCTCCATCAGCGCCGGTGTCTCTGTCATGGGAGTATGAGAGTTCAGAGGGTGGTGTGTCGTTGCGCTGGAGACCTCCTGCAGACATGGGGGGACGAAGTGAAGTGTGGTATGGGGTGGTGTGTCGAATCTGCCCCTCTGCCACTAACACGCCACCAAGCATGTGTTCCTGGTGTGGAGATACTGTCACTTTTTCCCCTTCTCAAACTGGCTTAAAGCAGACAAGGGTCACCCTCAAAAACCTGCTTACTAGGGTCACCTACCTCATACAGGTAATAACCTACAGCCACTTTGTTCATATAGAATCTCATAGTGGAATAGTATTATAGAATAACAGGATTCAGTTGTTGGAAAAAAGTGTTTCACAGTGAATATTTTACTTACATACTGAAGAAAAGAGAGCATTATATAAAGTTGACCGGGGCAAGTTGTCACAAGGGGAAACTGTGTTTTGATTATTATTTTATATATATATATCTATATATATATATCTATATATATATTATGCTGCGTCAATTGCATTGACGGGGTTCATATGATGTTGTTAAAAAAAACAATTCGTTTGTGTATTTGGTAATGCAAATGTGTTTTATGCGGTTTAGGTTAAAAAACAATTATTTTCCAATACTGGACCAGTATTGTTGTCCTCTATGCCTGCCTTTCTGAACGCGACGATTTTTACAAAGTCATCGGGTCTGAAAAAGTGAGGTGTTGCTCTGATGCAGCTATCAGGCGTTTGTGATTGCCGAATTCCTCAAGCGTTGACGGAAAGTTACGTCCCTTACCATGGTTGTATTGGCCTGCGGCAAAACCAAGATGTGACGACCCCGGGCTGGACTCCGCTCGTCCACGGTGAAAGCCGATCCGGCAAACCACAGCGCGAAGTTGATGCATTTCCTCAGCAACCAGCACGGATCAGCTCCAGGCATGACGAAGCAGCAGATATCGTCCTCTTTTGGCAGGCCAAACAAAGTAGTTTCGCTTTCACAAGAAAACACACAGCGTCTCCACGACATGGCGGCGGCGGCAACAACAATATTACAGCGAGAATAAAAGTTACACCTTTCTTTCTTTGCGTGAACATTTGAGCGGGTGTTATGCAACTCTTCAACATGTTTTTTTTTTTTTTTTTTTTTAGTAGATATGTGGGGGCGTGTAGAAACGAGAGTTTAGGTAGGCGTGGCGACTCTAACTTTATAACTATATCTCTTTGGATTTGAGACTTTAGGCTTTGCAAATTTACAGATCTTCTTCATGCACCGCGCTTGTAACACTCCAAAGAGAAAGAAAATTGAAATCGCATCATATGACCCCTCTAAATATTTTAACACATTAAACTGAAAAAATAAAATAAACAATATCACAAGTAACATGTTAATTTTGACAGCCGTGATATCTAGCTATATATATATATATATAAATATATCTATATGTATATCTGGCAGTATTTGGCTAGCGTTACAGTCTAGACTAGGTTAACACGCTATCAAGAACGATAAGACGCACTGGAGATTCAGTGTGAAATTATGACAACATAAATGTGTTACATTATTATGCGATTAATCACGATTAATTACAGAAATTACAAAATTACCGCAGAATGTGTGATTAATTGTTTATTTTTTATTACTGACAGGACAAATATAGCTAGTGGTGACAACTTTCCACGATTATTGATGGTTGTTTGTTTAAAATTATTCAATTAACTGTATCTATTTTTTCTGTCTCAATAATTGCAACATGCTTAACAGCCCAAAAACTTTAAGGTATATATATATTCAAGGTGGGGTTACAAGAGAATAAATAATAATAATTCAAAAGATCATTTTGTTATTGTAATACATTTTTATCAGAATATTTCAATTGTAATAAATATTGTAATTGTAATAACTGCCTGAATAGTAATTAATAAACTGATCCGCTGCAAACATTAACAAACCATTACAATTACATTATTACAAAAGATTCTAGTTTACTAATGCTATTTGTGTGATATTTCTATTATCAGAGAATCGTGAAATAAAATGGATATGGTTTCCACTTAAAAACTGTTTTTATCATCATAATCATAAGTAAGGGTCTTGAGCAGCAAATGATAATATAATTATTTCTGAAGGATCATGTGACAATGAGGACTGAAGTAATTGCTGCTGAAAATTCAGGTTTGCCATCACAGGAATAAGTTACATTTTAAAATATATTAAAATAGAAAATATTTATTTTACATTGTTTTTATTTTTCACTTCCTTTTTGAGCATACAAAGCTTTTTTTTTCAGAAACATCTTACCAACCCCAAATTTTAAAAAGTAGTGTAAGTTACCAGGTCGCCGTGATTTTGCTAAGTAAGACATGTTCCTGGATCAACATCTATTGTTGATCCTGGATCAACATAACTGTCCAAAAATATAGACTAAACCCAATCCCTACTCCTAAACCTAACCCTTCACATAATTTATTCCTAAAAACAGTGTGAAATGATAGCTGATTAACAAGGGTGTAGAAGCACCTAACCCTGATCGTAAGCCTAAAACAGATATTCCCTGAAAAGTTATCCCTCAATTCTGATTGGTTGATAGGAATGTTGTTCCAGGATCAACAAGGATGTTGATCCAGGAACATGTTGTACTTGGTGAAATCAAGTTCACCGTTCCAGACAGAAAACGACCTCAAAAATTGAACGACTGAGAAATTTTCACAGGAGTAAAAAGTGTGATAACCAGCCCTGGTCTCTGCCACCATATGATGCTCATTATTATACCTTAATGCAGCTTATGAGCATGGAAGAGCGTAGCTGCAATATAAGCTTTGGTTTTTTCAGGTTCAAGCAATAAATGAAGTGTCAGCGCTCAGCCCTTTTCCACCTCAGTTTGCCAGCATCAACTTCACCACCAGCCAATCAGGTATGAGAAAAGCAAATGTATCCTGGGACTATCCACAGTATGTGTTTGCACTAAACTGTTTGCTCAGTCTATCTGTGTGTTTCTGCGTATGTCTCCTGCCATCACTATGTCTAGATGTCCTCCACGCCTGTCTTTCCGCTTCCTCCCCCCACGCTCTGTCTTTCCATCCATCTCTTCTGTTCATAATTTTTCTTCATCTGCTATCTGGACCCAGGTGGCTTTGGGTCACGATATGCTGTCATTTCATATAATGGTCAAGAAAGCAACAAGAGAGACGGGAAGAGATGAAGAATGAAGGGAGGATAATCAATGTGGCAGCCCACGGAAACTTTGGAAACAAAAGGCGCAATTCAGATGTCCCTCTCTCTCGCTGTTTCTCTCTCTTCTATCTTTAGTAATCAATATCGATGGATTCGGCAGAATAGATATAATATATATATATATCTATATATAATATCTTAAATCTAATATATATATATTCTGAGCTAGTTTACCATAACTTTACCATTATTAAAAGGTTCATATGATGTTGCTAAAAAATAACAATATTTGGTGTATTTGGTGTAATGAAATTTATGCGATTTAAGATTCAAAAAACACATTATTTTCAACATAATGTACATTATTGTTTCTCCTCAATGCCCCGCTTTCTGAAAGTGAGGTGTGCTCTGATTGGCCAGCTTTCTAGTGCGTTGTGATTGGCCGAATTACTCAAGCGTGTGACGGAAATGTTACGCCCATTGCCATATTGTGATGCCCTGTCCGGCCGGACGCGACGAGACAACATTAAAAACCCATTATAAACGAGGAATTTGTAGCATCCAGTGGGCACATAATTACTGATTATAATGCCTAAAGGCCCGTTCACACCAAGAACGGTAACTATAAAGATAACGATATTAGCGTACACACCAGCGAACAATGTCGTCTGTTTATTCTAAGCACACATGCATCTGCCGCTTTAAATTCTCGAGCTCACTATAGCAGGATGGATTCTGATTGGCTGCCAATATTTTTATCATTCATCAGCTGGAAAAAAAAAAAAAGTTTTGAAAGTGATTCCAACAATATCGTTTCTCTTTGTCTTTATCGTTATAGTTGTGGTGTGGACTCTGCTATTCTTTAATATGGAGAACGATTTTTAGAACTATATCTTTATTGTTATCTTTATAGTTATCGTTCTTGGTGTGAATGGGCTTATACTGTCTTTTTACGCGTTGCGTTGCATCGTGCCGGTAAACATAACATAACTATGTCTGCATTTGTGATCGGAGAATGACAAACAACAAACCAAGAGCTATCTTGACTGTCAAAAATTCATTGAATCGTCAGTGGCAAATTCTTTATAAATAAAAAACTTACTTACAGTCTGTGAGTAAGAACAGCCGTCATTGTAGTCTACTCTACAAGGATCAGGGAACAGTCCTCCATAAAATGCACTGCACACATCTGAATTTTTTGGTTTAACTGTTCTGGAACAGTGTTGCAAATAAAACTTAACCACTGATTTCTAATTGTGTCCTCTTTTGGAAGCCAAACAAAGTAGTTTCGCTTTCACAACGGAAAACACGTGGAACAACAGCGGGCTAGACCCGTGAAGCAGAGCGCCGGAGCGTCCGGTGGGCTTGCGGCAACTACATGTGACGACCCCGGGCTGGACTCGCTTCGTCCATGGTGAAAGCCGATCCGGCTATCCACAGCACTAAGTTGATGTATTTTTTCAGCGACCAGCACGGATCAGCTCCAAGCATGACGAAGCGATATCGTCCTTTTTTGGAAGGCCAAACAAAGTAGTTTCGCTTTCACAACGAAACACACAGCGTCTTCAGGACATGGCGACGGACGGGCGGCAGCAGCAAAAATACTATAGCGAGAATAAAAGTTACGTCTTCTTTCTTTGTGTATACATTTCGGTGGTGTTATGCAAATCTTCCCACATAGTGGAGCGTTAGGACATGTGGGCGGCTGTTAGAACGAGGTCATTTGGTAGGCGTGGTTGACCCTAACTATTTATAAAAATATCTGTAACCTTTCTATGAAGCAGTATTTATAATAAATTATCAGGGTATTCTAGAGGAATTAGACTGAATGCATAATGCATAGAAAACCCTTAGAATATGTTGTAGTCAACTACATGGAATTCATAATACCAGTTTTAAGATATTATAATCTTTTACTTATGTGTGGGTGGGTTATAGCTTTAGAGTTATGATGATTTATAACACTATGAAACACGGTGCATCCACTTTACAATGGATATAGTTCTCATAGGTTATAATGTATTATAAGTCTCAATCTTGCCATTTTGATTATGCATTTACTTAAAGCGGTCAAGGACCAATATAAATAGGATAATAAATAATTTTTTAAAAATTAGTCTCAAACAGCCATAAGATCAAATATCAGATCAGATGAATGTGTACGCATTTGCTTTGAACTATTTTTATTGTTATATCAGTTTGATTATTTTGATGGTATCCTTTAAACAGCTGTTGATAAGTGACCCTGCAACTACATATCACTAGCGGTCATTAGAGTAGTAGTATGTCTGCTACTGTAAATATTTGCTAACACTTTATTTTGACGGTCAACCAACAGATAAACTGACTATAAGTGTATTTGCAAGTACGTCAACTTATTCTACCCTACTAGATTCTACCATTCTTGAGCATACAAATACTCTAACGAGAGTTATATGGCGTGTAGTTACAAAGTTGCTTATAGTCGATCGATTAAGGGGACCATCAAAATAAAATAACCATATGAAACATTTTTTTCAGTTGGAGTATAAAGCTCACATCAATTAACATTAGCTCCACAGGAAACACTCAAATAACACTCAAAATCGAACCATTCACAAGCTGTAGTAAGATACTGTGCAGATCTTAAATAAACAATGTCAAGATATGATACAGTCCATTATACTGTAAATGAAAAGTAGATTAATATGGTGTTCATTGTGTGTTATAAATAACCATATTCTTAAAACTTATAACCACAAATGTGTAAGCATTATAATGTATTATAATTGTTGTTATGATTATTCATGAGTTGATATAACAATTTTTTTTATAATGAATTATACATTCATTATAATGCTTTAAGAATACCCTTATAATGTATTATAAATACGGGCTTCATAGAAAGTGTTACCGAACCTTGGATTGAGACTTTGTCTTTGCACAACTTTACAGATCTTCTTTAGGTCACCAAGAGCTTGTAAACCTCCAAAGAGAAAGGAAAAAAAATGGAAATCGAATCATATGACCCCTTTAAAGCTTGGGTGTGGATTGAACGGGATGGAGTCACCTATCCGTGTGCTTCCACATGACTGATTAACAGAAAGAGACATCAGTTGAGACGAAGGGGGTCAGTGGGCTCGCAAGAGGGCGGGAGTGAAGAATGATTAACTCATGACCTCATTAACACGGATGAGGTTTCAGCAATGTCTAACTAACCGTCAAACATGCTCCAAAGCATTATGCAAATGACTTATTTAGGCCTACATGAGAATCCACGTGTATTGCTCGTAACATTTATAAAAATAAAAGCATTTGTAATGGTGTTGAATATCTATTCAGAGCAATAGAAAAGTAGCTGCATTAAAGGTGAGGGCCCCGTGGGGTCACTCTTATATAGGTGCATCTCAATAAATTTGGATGTCATGGAAAAGTTCATTTATTTCAGTATTCAACTCAAATTGTGAAACTCGTTATTAAATAAATTCAATGCACACAGAATGAAGTAGTTTAAGTCTTTGGTTCTTTTAATTGTGATGATTTTGGCTCACATTTAACAAAAACCCACCAATTCACTATCTCAACAAATTAGAATATGGTGACATGCCAATCAGCTAATCAACTCAAAACACCTGCAAAGGTTGGTCTTCAAAATGGTCTCTCAGTTTGGTTCACTAGGCTACACAATCATGGGGAAGATGCTGATCTGACAGTTGTCCAGAAGAAAATCACTGACACCCTTCACAAGGAGGATAAGCCACAAACAATCATTGCCAAAGAAGCTAGCTGTTCAAAGAGTGCTGTATCCAAGCATGTTAACAACGTTGAGTGGACGGAAAATGTGTGGAAGAAAAAGATGCACAACCAACCGAGAGAACCGCTGCCTTGTGAGGATTGTCAAGCAAAATCTATTCAGGAATTTGAGTGAACTTCACAAGGTATGGACTGAGGCTGGTGTCAAGGCATAAAGAGCCACCACACACAGAAGTGTCAAGGAATTTGGCTACAATTGTCGTATTCCTCTTGTTAAGCCACCTCTGAACCACAGACAACGTCAGAGGCGTCTTACCTGGGATAAGGCGAGAAGAAGAACAGGACTGTTGCCCAGTGGTCCAAAGTCCTCTTTCAGATGAGAGAAAGTTTTGTATTTAATTTGGAAACCAAGGTCCTAGAGTCTGAAGGGTGGAGAAGCTCATAGCCCAAGTTGCTTGAAGTCCGTCCAGTGTTAAGTTTCCACAGTCTGATGATTTGGGCTGCAATGTCATCTGCTGGTGTTGGTCTATTGTGTTTTTTGAAAACCAAAGTCAATGCACCAGTTTACCAAGAAACATTGGAGCACTTCATGCTTCCTTCTGCTGACAAACTTTATGGAGGCTGATTTCATTTCAGCAGGATTTGGCACCTGCCCACACTGACAAAAGCACCAGAAGTTGGTTAAATGACCATGGTGTTGGTGTGCTTGACTGGCCAGCAAACTCACCAGACCTGAACCCCATAGAGAATCTATGGGGTATTGTCATGAGAAACAAGAGACCAAAAAATGCAGATGAGCTGAAGGCCACGTCAAAGAAATGGGCTCCATACCACCTCAGCAGTGCCACCTGACACCTCATGCCCACCCGGGGGGGGGGGGGGGCCGAATGAGGCAGTAATTAAAGCCAAAAGAGCCCACAAGTATGAGTACATGCTACAGTAATATGAACATACTTTCCAGACAGGACAACAATTCACTAACAAATTGTTTTTTGTATGGTCTTCAGAAGTATTCTAAATTTGTTGAGATAGTGAATTGGTGTTTTGTTTGTTAAATGTGAGCCAAAATCATCACGATTAAAAGAACCAGAGACTTAAACTACTTCAGTCTGTGTAAATTGAATTTATTTAATACACGAGTTTAACAAATTGAGTTTAATTATTGAAATAAATGAACTTTTCCATGACATTCTAATTTATTGAGATGCACCTGTAATTACATGTTTGTGTCTCAGTGCCTTCTGAGGTGCCCATGCTGCATCAGTTGAACAGAGTTCACGACTCCATCACGCTGTCCTGGCCTCAGCCTGACCGGCCCAACGGTGACATCCTGGAATACCAGCTCCGATACTACGACAAGGTCATTACATTTATTTATGCTAAATATTAAAGTAGGGGGTGTCAAACACAGCTCCAGGAGGGCCACAGTCCTGCTCCAACACTTAGGTTTCAAGTAGTACTGAAGAGCTTGATTAGCTGGTTCTAGTGTTTAATTAGAGTTGGAGCTAAACTCTCTCTGGGAACTGAGTTTGACATCCCAGTTTTAAAGGAATCGATCACCCAAAAAACTGTGCATAATTTCATGGAAAAGTGTGATCAGTACATTCCTAAAAAATCGTTTGTGTTATATGGGTGTGAAACTACCAGTGTTGTTATTTTTAACTAAAGCTAAAACTATTAAACATATTTTTTTGTAATTGCAATGAAGTTTAAATAAATAAAATATAATTATTAGATGAAAAATGTGCACTTAAAACGCTTAAACTACACTTACATTTAAGTTAAAGTACTACAATTACTAAAACTGAAATAAACTGAACTAAAGCTAAACAGACACATAAATAAATGACAAAAGCACATAACAAAATTACCAAAATGTAAACTAAAATTAAAATGAAAAAAGAAAACCCAGAAATAAAAGCTCATTTAAAATATCAATAAATGCTATAATACTATATACTCTAACATCATAACGATATGAGGGTGAGTAAATGATGACATAATTTTCATATTTAGATGAGCTATCCATTTAGAATTGCATGAAAAGTGTAAACAGTAAATTCCTTTTGTTATACGGGTTTGAAAGGGAACCAATGCCCTACGCCTATTATGATATACTATTAAAATAGTATTAAAATAGTTTTATTGAAATTCAAGCTGTATAAAATATAATAAAATATAAGATTAGATGAAGAACTTAAAACAAACTTTTGTTAAGTGCCTGGCAGCTACACAACAAAACGAGTTTAGATAATTAACTTCTAACTTCTAAAACTAACCCTGAAATAGAATAGAAAAATAGCTAATAGAAAAAGATAAATAATAATAATAAAAATGACTAAAATGTAAACTAAAATTAACATGAAAACAAGTACACATCTATACGATGAGTGTATAAATAATAACACTGGAAATGGCATGAGAGTAAATGATGTAATTTTCTAGAATAAAATTATACAAAATTGTACTAAACATTCTAATACGATACTATGAAAATTCAAGATGATAAAAAAATGCTCAAGAGTATATAAATAATACTGAAATAGCACTGGAAACAACATGAGAGTGAGTTCACCTTTTTAGGTGAACTGTCCCTTTACATCAATATCAAACGTTGTGTAATCATTGTGGAAATAGTTGTCTTGTTGTCACAGAGATGGTGCTTTGTCTCTCTGGCAGGGGTTTGATGAGGACAGTGCTATGAGCGTGTTCAGTGAAACCAACACAGTGACAGTTGGAGGGCTGATTCCAGGCTCCATCTACGCCTTCCAGATCCGTGCCCGAAATGAGAGAGGCTACGGACCCTACAGCCACACTATTTACTTCAGCACTCTAGCAATGGGTAGGCCAAGAACACAACATAAAATGTCACACATAATTAATCATTCTAGCCAACATATGCAAGCATATTCATAGGCTTCATAGGTGAGAGAGAACAAAGTCAATAGTTGTGGAACTCCAGTAAGTAAGGCTGTCAAGGCTATTTTATTCACTTAAACATCAGATGAAGTGATTATCTTCTCTTTAATACATGATGCCAATGTATTTTTCGATGAGTCTGCTATGTTAGCAATAATAACGTTCTGCTTGCTGGAAAGGGTTGCCAGGTTTTCACAATAAAACCCGCGCAATTACGGTATTGGCTTGGTAGCGGGGTCAAGGCGTTCCAGATACCGAATATAAGACGACCCTGATTATAAGACGACCCCCCTTTTTCCAGATGTACCTTTTGGAAAAAGGCTTTTTAAAAACCAAATCTTGTCTTTTCTTAGTAAAGCACATTTTGTCTTCAACTGTAGGACAAAAGTTACACCCCTGTCGCAGTGTAGTCTCAGGAACAATGGTCTCTTCAAGCTTTACATTAGAAAAATTGCACCTTGCAGGATAATTACTGATTATGCTCTTCACAGTTCATTGTTTCTTTTCAGTTTTAGGTATAATAAGAGATGCTATTTCTCTTTATTAATGCTTCAGTACCAAATGCTATTTGTTCAGTAAGCAAAGGATATATATATTATATATAAATATAAATATTTGTCATAGGAGTGTTTATCTGACAAAAAAGTGGGAAATCGTCTGAATAGCGAATCCCCAGAGATTTCCAACTTTTTTGTCAGATATAAACTAACTTGACAAAATATAGTTTTGCTTTAAAGTATCCACATAACACCATTTAAAAAATTAAGTAATTGAAGAATTTTATGTATAAAATTGGTTTATATTTTGAACAAGACTGTTCAAATGTGGTCATAAAGGTGTAATATATATATATACATATATATAAGAAATTACTTATATTCAGCAAGGATGCACTGGCTTGGTCAAAAGTGACAGTAAAGACTTATATTGTTACAAATAATGTATAACTTACAGTTGTTCTTTTGAACTTTCTATTCATCAAAGTATCCTTAAAAAATGTATCCAGTTTCAACAAAAATTGTTAAGCAGCACAACTGTTTTCAACATGATAATAATAAGAAATGTTTTTTTGAGCACCAAATCAGCATATTAGAAACATTAATGAAGGATCACGTGACACTGAAGACTGGAGTAATGATGCTGAAAATTCTGCTTTGCCATCACATTAATAAATTACATTTTAAGATATATTAAAATAGAAAACTTTTATTTGAAATTGTAAAAATATTTCACATATTCCACCATATTACTGTTTTTATGTTATTTTTGATCAAATAAGTGCAACTTTGGTGAGCAAAAGAAACTTTCAAAAAACATACCGATCTCAAACTTTTGAACAGTTGTGTTTGGGAATATAATGTTTTTATTTTCAGTTATTATTTTTGTATAATTTAATTTGGTATTGCCCATTTATTTTCTCTTTGTAGAGGAACAGTCAAAGCAGATTCAAAATCGCCTGCCTCTTATGATTGGATCGGTAATGGGCGGAGCAGCATTTCTATTGGTTGTGATTGCAATCATCATTGTGTTTGTGTTTCGAAGGTATGTAGTACTATGTAAATACTATGTACATCAAAACTCTTAATCTCAGCTGTTATGTAATATATGTAGATAACAAAAAGAGGCCTGTTTATTGCATATAAAAGAATATCACTGTTATAGTGTCTTTGTTCTTCTGCCTTTTTTCCACTAGTAAAAGGAGAGAAAGCCCTTATAGCGACAGACTTCAGAGATACATCAGCAACAGAGGTGAGAGCTTTATATGTGAACTGCAGCAGTGCATATTTGTGTACATTTCTCCAACAGTCACTACATTATATTTTCATCTTCTAAAGTGGGCTGTATTCAGACTACTTTGTAATTATTGCTATTACCTAATAACTATGATTCAGTAAAGTACTATGTCTACACCACAATTAAGAGGGCTTTGTGAGAATTTTGCTATTTTGACAAAGGATGATAAATGTGTTGAGTCAGTAGTTTTTATGTTTGCAGTCCTGACTGTGGTGTATATATTTGTGGTATTACTTTATTCCGCCTGAAAACTTGAGCTGCCTGGCAGCTTGTCTGTGACAGAACCAGTCATTAGGTGGTCTGTGTGGATGTTGTTATCCATTCAGGTGGGGTGAAATATTACGTGGACCCCTCCACTTATGAAGACCCCAGTGAGGCAGTCAAAGAATTTGCCCAAGAAATTGACCCTGCTCACCTGAAGATCGAAGAGGTCATTAGTGCTGGTTAGTACATGTGTTGAACGTTTGTCACTTTTTCAGAGGCAGGAAAACATTAGCTTAACCTTAGTTTGAAAAAAAAAACTCTCTAATGACTTGATTTCTCTTTCTAGCTCAGTTTGGGGAGGTGTCCCATGGCCGGTACAGGCCATTAGGTCGTAGAGAGGTGCTGGTTGCGGTTAAGACTTTGCGTTGGGGAGTGACAGACCGTGAGAAGAATGTGTTTCTCAGTGAAGCCGGAGTACTTGGCCAGTTTGACCACCCCAATGTACTGAAACTGGAAGGTGTGATCACTCGCACCCCTCCTGAACGGATTATCACAGAATTTATGGAGAATGGCCCCCTGGATGCCTTTCTCAGGGTAAGAACAAAATACATGATGTTAAGTTCTATTAAATTGTCTATTTATATAAATGAAATAAATTATTATACATTATTGGATTATTATATATATTTTTTTTTTTTTTTTAACAAAGAACAAGGTGAAAGTTACGTGGTATTATCACAGATTTATGGAGAATGACTTGCGAGCCTTCTCTGCGGGGTTAAGAAATATGGCAAGGATGTTTAAATTAATTAAATTAAATGTTTTATTATATAAACGAAACATTGGTTGCTATGATTAATCATTGTAATATTCTAAAACTATTATTTAGAAAATGAACCAGATGAAAGTTCAATGAAATTATCACGAATTTGACGGGCCCTCTAGATGCCTTTTTCAGGGTGGGAAAAACGACAAGATAAGAGTATTATTATTAGGATATACCTCATTATAAGATATGCATATTTAAAAATTACAATGAGAAAATAATAAAGTAACTTATCCAGAAGTAATGGATGCTTTTGCACAGGAAGGACAACTAACAGTAAATTTATATATATATATATTAGGGCTGTCATCCTTAACGCATTAACGCATGCGATTAATTATACAATCCTTAACGCGGGTAAGGATTATTTTAAGCCGCTAAACTCTGGGAAAGTTTTCAGTCCAGTGATCCAGTAAGTGAATGCATTCAAAAAATCCGTCCAAAACAGCGCTAATATAAAGGAAACCAGGCTGATTACATCAGAGATTGCAGAGAGAACAGAGGACTTGCGTTGCGTTTTCAGTGAATTATTCATTCCAGTGTGTTTCGCTTTTAAACACGAGCTCTGTCATATTCTGTGATTGTCTCTGAAGACAGCGAGCCCTCACACGTCGCGCTGTGTTAAGTACAGACTGAACGGAATGTCAATACATCCCACCGCTGTATGGCCAGATGAAACGCAAACTACGTTTTCTCGACTAGATAACCAGTCTCGCTAGTAAAGTTTTAATGGATGAAGACTGCAAACAAGGTAAAAACGATTGCCGTGGCATACAGGAGTCGTACAGTAAGCACACGCGTGAGTCCGTTATAATAATGCGTGTATGAGCTCTTGACGCACTGATCACACATTGTATTTATGCACAGGCACAGACATTTCTGTACATTCACGTTGTTTCCACACACATTCACGATAATGTTTTGATTTGTCATGTTTATGTTGCTGTGTTTAGTTATACTGAATGGATCCGTGTACTGTAGATATATGCAGTCAGCAGACGGTTGGTTTAGGTTTTTTTTTAGTATCTCCATGTGGTCCTGTTCGGTATCACAACTTGACTTCTCTAAAATGTAAAAAGCTCTTTGCTGTTGCACTGTACACATACTATAAAATTATGATTTTTTTTTCTTTCATATGTGCTTAAATGGGCTCCTTATATCATTTGGTTCTTTGGTGTCCTTTTGGAGTTTCTAAGTGTCCTTTTTTGGAAAGTCATCTAAATTTATCTTGATAAAACCTTGCAGAAAATATAGATTTTGAGAATCACCCTTCAATCTTTTGGTTTACTTTGCTGGATATAGCAAATGATGACAACATAAACATTTGAAACAAGATAAATGGCCTATGCTTAATTTCATGAAGTGTGCGATTAATCACGATTAATCACAGAAAAAGGATGTGATTAATTAGATTAAAATTTTTAATCAACTGACAGCCCTAATCTAAATACATATCTATATATATACAGTAATATTATGTAAGAAAATGAAGGAAATTAAGTAAATTATTTGTATTTATATACTAAAAATAAATATATATAGACTTGGATAATATTAATTATTTTAAAATAGAGATAGGATTTTTTACATTTAACATGTATGAAAATACATAAAATCTATCAATTTAAAATGCATATTCATATATTTGTCATTTTTTATTTTTTATTTTTTGAAGGAAAACGAGGATCAGTTCAGTGTCTTGCAGCTGGTAGGCATGGTGAGAGGTGTTGGAGCCGGAATGCGTTATCTTTCAGAGAGGAATTTTGTCCATCGTGACCTTGCTGCCCGGAACGTTCTGGTGAATTCAAACCTGGTTTGTAAGGTGTCTGACTTCGGCCTGTCCCGTTTAATGAGGGGTCTGGACCACAACATGCCCACCTACACTGCTTCACTGGGCGTTATAGGAAGTTATTCGTAAATGTAAAACACCGGTTTAAATGGCATGTACTAGTGCGCGTACGGAAAGTATTCAGACCCCCTTACATTTTTCACTCTTTGTTATATTGCAGCCATTTGCTAAAATCATTTAAGTTAATTTTTTTTCCTCATTAATGTACACACAGCACCCCATATTGACAGAAAAACACAGAATTGTTGAAATTTTTGCAGATTTATTAAAAAAGAAAAACTGAAATATCACATGGTCCTAAGTATTCAGACCCTTTGCTCAGTATTTAGTAGAAGCACCCTTTTGATATAATACAGCCATGAGTCTTTTTGGGAAAAGATGCAACAAGTTTTTCACACCTGGATTTGAGGATCCTCTGCCATTCCTCCTTGCAGATCCTCTCCAGTTCTGTCAAGTTGGATGGTAAACGTTGGTGGACAGACATTTTTAGGTCTCTCCAGAGATGCCCAATTGGGCTTAAGTCAGGGCTCTGGCTGGGCCATTCAAGAACAGCCACAGAGTTGTTGTGAATCCACTCCTTCGTTATTTTAGCTGTGTTTTTAGGGTCATTGTCTTGTTGGAAGGTATACCTTCGGCCTAGTCTGAGGTCCTGACCACTCTGGAGAAGGTTTTCGTCCAGGATATCCCTTGTACTTGGCCGCATTCATCTTTCCCTTGATTGCAACCAGGCGTCCTGTCCCTGCAGCTGAAAAACACCCCCCACGGCATGATGCTGCCACCACCATGCTTCAAAGTTGGGACTGTATTGGACAGGTGATGAGCAGTGCCTGGTTTTCTCTACACATACCGCGTAGAATTAAGACAAAAGTTCTATCTGGTCTCATCAGACCAGAGAATCTTATTTCTCACCAGCTTGGAGTCCTTCAGCGTGTTTTTTTAGCAAACTCCATGCGGGCTTTCATGTGTCGTGCACTGAGGAGAGGCTTCTGTCGGGCCACTCTGACATAAAGCCCCAACTGGTGGAGGGCTACAGTGATGGTTGACTTTCTACAACTTACTCCCATCTCCCAACTGCATCTCTGGAGCTCAGCCACAGTGATCTTTGGGTTCTTCTTTACCTCTCTCACCAAGGCTCTTCTCCCCCGATAGCTCAGTTTGGCCAGACGGCCAGCTCTAGGAAGGGTTCTGGTCATCCCAAACGTCTTCCATTTAAGGATTATGGAGGCCACTGTGCTCTAAGGAACCTTAAGTGCAGCAGAAATTTTTGTAACCTTGGCCAGATCTGTGCCTTGCCACAATTTCGTCTCTGAGCTCTTCAGGCAGTTCCTATGACCTCATGATTCTCATTTGCTCTGACATGCACTGTGAGCTGTAAGGTCTAACATAGACAGGTGTGTGGCTTTCCTAATCAAGTCCAATCAGTATAATCAAACACAGATGGACTCAAATGAAGGTGTAGAGCCATCTCAAGGATGATCAGAAGAAATGGACAGCACCTGAGTTAAATATATGAGTGTCACAGCAAAGGGTCTGAATACTTAGGACCATGTGATATTTCAGTTTTTCTTTTTTAATAAAACTGCAAAAATGTCAACAATTCTGTGTTTTTCTGTCAATATGGGGTGCTGTGTGTACATTAATGAGGAAAAAAAATTAACTTAAATGATTTTTTAGCAAATGGCTGCAATATAACAAAGAGTTTTTAAAGTTTTTAAAAAAATTTAAAGGGGTCTGAATACTTTCCGTACCCACTGTATGTAAATTCATTTCTTTTTTTAGTTCTTTTCATTCTTGCTCTGCTGAGATTTTTTAGGCCTAGACATCTTTGTTAATTTGTGTTGTCATTGCGTTTAATTGAATTATTCCCTCTGTCTTTCAGGGCAGTAAGATCCCTGTGCGGTGGACAGCTCCTGAAGCTTTCCAGCATCGTAAATTCAGTTCAGCAAGTGACGTCTGGAGTTTTGGGATACTCATGTGGGAGGTAATGTCATATGGAGAACGTCCATACTGGGACATGAGTAACCAAGAGGTGAGCATTATTAATTTTACAGCCATACATGCTTTACATTCCATGCAGTCACAAAGCAATTAAACGAACCAAATGTACACTAGAGGGAGCTATTGGAATGTTTTATGCGCAGTTGCATCAACAAACCACAATATAGTTCAGTGTACTGTATATGTGTTTGAAACTTGCTGCTTGGGATTTAAAGTTTGCAGCCGTACTCTGAGAGTGTGACATTTAGCAGATTTTTTTTTTTTTTAAGTTTTTCTCTAAACGTTTTTAGTTTCTAGCCAGCAGCTAGAAATGTCATGACTTCAGTGAGTACAGGTGCATCTCAATAAATTAGAATGTCGTGGAAAAGTTAATTTATTTCAGTAATTCAACTCAAATTGTGAAACTCGTGCATTAAATTTGAAAATTCAATGCACAAAGACTGAAGGAGTTTTAAGTACTTTGGTTCTTATATTGTGATGATTTTGGCTCACATTTAATAAAAACCCACTAATTCACTATCTCAACTAATTTGAATATGGTGACATGCCAATCAGCTAGTCAACTCAAAACGCCTGCAAAGGTTTACTGAGCCTTCAATATATGGTCTCTCAGTTTGGTTCACTAGGATACACAATCATGAGGAAGACTGCTGATCTGACAGTTGTCCAGAAGACAATCATTGACACCCTTCACAAGGAGGGTAAGCCACAAACATTCATTGCCAAAGAAGCTGGCTGTTCACAGAGTGCTGTATCCAAGCATGTTAACAGAAAGTTGAGTGGAAGGAAAAAGTGTGGAAGAAAAAGATGCACAACCAACCAAGAGAACCGCAGCCTTAAGAGGATTGTCAAGCAAAATCGATTCAAGAATTTGAATGAACTTCACAAGGAATGGACTGAGGCTGGGGTCAAGGCATCAAGAGCCACCACACACAGACGTGTCAAGGAATTTGGCTACAGTTGTCGTATTCCTCTTGTTAAGCCACTCCTGAACCACAGACAACGTCAGAGGCGTCTACCTGGGCTAAGGAGAAGAAGAACTATACTGTTGCCCAGTGGTCCAAAGTCCTCTTTTCAGATGAGAGCAAGTTTTGTATTTCATTTGGAAACCAAGGTCGTAGAGTCTGGAGGAAGGGTGGAGAAGCTCATAGCCCAAATTAGCTTGAAGTCCAGTGTTAAGTTTCCACAGTCTGTGATGATTGGGGTGCAATGTCATCTGCTGGTGTTGGTCCATTGTGTTTTTTGAAAACCAACGTCACTGCACCCGTTTACCAAGAAATTTTGGAGCACTTCATGCTTCCTTCTGCTGACCAGCTTTTTGAAGATGCTGATTTCATTTTCCAGCAGGATTTGGCACCTGCCCACACTGCCAAAAGCACCAAAAGTTGGTTAAATGAGCATGGTGTTGGTGTGCTTGACTGGCCAGCAAACTCACCAGACCTGAACCCCATAGATTCTCAAGAGGAAAATGAGAAACAAGAGACCAAAAATGAAATGCAGAAGAGCTGAAGGCCACTGTCCCCCCCCAAGAAAACCTAGGACTTCCAACACCTCAGCAGTTTGCCCACCCCAAAAAGACACACAAACAAACTGATCACCTCCATGCCACGACGAATTGAGGCAGTAATTAAAGCAAAAGGAGCCCCTACCAAGTATTGAGTACATGTACAGTAAATGAACATACTTTCCAGAAGGCCAACAATTCACTAAAAATGTTTTTTATTGGTCTTAGGAAGTATTTCTAATTTGTTGAGATAGTGAATTGGTAGGGTTTTGTTAAATGTGAGCCAAATCATCACAATTAAAAGAGAACAAAGGACTTAAACTACTTCAGTCTGTGTGCATTGCACTTATTTAATACACGAGTTTCACAATTTTAGTTGAATTACTGAAATAAATGAACTTTTCCACGACATTCTAATTTATTGAGATGCACCTGTATGTGTTCACATGTTGACTAAATAGTACAACATTAAATGGCTAATTTTTCAGCTGCTTTGAATCTGGAAGTATTTTTCCCCTTCTTTTTCTTCCTAGGGATTTCAAAGAATGATTCAATAAAGAGCTCTAAGACATGAACCAAGCCAACCAGCACTAAGACTAAGCAAAAAGAGTATTTTGAACATTTATTAACCAAAATCCTGTGAAGCGAATGACGCAATCCAGTAAAAAAAAAGAAAACAATGGTATAATATAAAACTTTTCCACTGTGCAAGCATCTTACTAAATGTTTTTTTCCCATCTTATTCCTCTTTTCTAACTCAGTTAGTGCTTTCTGATTTTTTTTTTCTGTTACTTTCTGTTTTTCGGTTCCTTTTTCCTCTAAATCTCTTTTCCACTCCTTTTTTTTGTATTTCTCTGACTCATACAATTAAACACTTACGATACAAACATACACACTGTAAAGTTTCAGGAGTAAAACTGTATTTAAATATGGGAGTGAATCCCCTAAATTATCATTCCGCGTGTGTACAAAACATGAAACATTACCGAAATTGTGATGATTGACGGCATGGTAACCATAGCAACATTCTGGCGTCTTGCATGATTGATATCGGCTATTTTTGACCAAAGTTATATTACAGCAACCAAAGACCTGTTATGTTCTGCAACTAAACCACCGTCGACAGAGGCGTTGTGTTTTGTAGATGCTTGAAAGATTGTAGAAGGCTGTAGAATGTGTTTGTTACTTAGCCACAGTGTGTATGTGTCATGTTTCTTTTCTAATTATCCTCTCTCTCTTTTTTCTAGGTGATGAAGGCAGTGGTTGATCAGTACCGTTTACCTGCTCCAAACGGTTGTCCTCCGGCTCTTCACTCTCTAATGCTGCAGTGCTGGCAGGCCGACAGACAGGACAGGCCAGGATTTGATTCTCTTCTGTCGTCCCTTGACCGACTCATACGCCACCCTGCTTCCCTAAAGGCCGAACACAGCCGGTGAGTTGCTGAAAACTACATTTACCACATTATATTAACAGGTATTATTGTGTTTGATCTTTTAAAATATTCTCTTCTCTCTTAGTCCCAGCCAGCCACTCTTAAGCCCCACCCCTACTGACCTCTCAACAGTGACAACAGTCGGTGATTGGCTGACAGCTCTAAAGATGGACCGGTATAAGGATGCATTTGAGAGAGCACAGTACCTCAGTCTGGAAAGAGTGAGCATGCTCACAATGGAGTAAGTTCAAACACACTTTTCACTTTTCACATTAGTTTGTCCAACATATACATACGTCACAGAAGAATTTCTTTCTTTCTCTCTTTTTTTGTTTTTCAAAAAGAAATTTAAATACTTACCACAGACTCCTGCCACATCTCAAAT
The DNA here is from genome assembly GCA_018155175.1 of Sinocyclocheilus anophthalmus. Classification (NCBI taxonomy): domain Eukaryota; kingdom Metazoa; phylum Chordata; class Actinopteri; order Cypriniformes; family Cyprinidae; genus Sinocyclocheilus; species Sinocyclocheilus anophthalmus. Next base: position 147,448 of record JADLZN010005309.1, read on the forward strand.
GATGTATTGTGTTTAATAGCATTCTCTAATGGACAACTGTAATATTTTTTGAATAAAATAGCCAACTCCTTTTTCTTGCTCTGGCTAATTTCACAGATAGCATTTTATACATTTTAAATACACTGAAATTACATAATATTTTCCGACTTCTTGAATAATTTGACATTTTCTTTTTCATTTTTCACACATCACATCTCATATTTCATTCCTGACACTGCTGTCTCTTTAGTAAACAAGTACATAAACTTTTTCAAAAGCTCAAGAAGCCTCACCAAGGCTGCATTTGTTTGAACAGAAATACAGTAAAAACAGTAATATTGTGAAATATTATTAAAATCTTGTGAAAACTGTGATCATTTTAGTTTTTAGGATTCTTGGATGAATAGAAAGTTCTAAAGAACAGCATTTATTTGTATTTATATTTATTTTTAAATCAATCTTTTTTATTCTAGTATATATTAAAAAAAATGAAATTTCCTGTGATGCAAATCTGTCTTCAGTGTCACATGATCCTACATAAATCGTTCTAATATGGTGATTTGGTGTTTAAGAAATATTTCTTATTATTATCAATGTTGAAAACTGTTGTGCTGCCTAATATTTTTGTGAAAACTGTAATACATTTTTTAGGGTTCTTAAATGAATATGAAGTTCAAAGGAAAAGCATTTATTTCAAGTATTTTTAAGAATGATCCCAAACTTTTAAGCAGTAATGTATAGATCTATGTAGAGATATAAAAGAAATATAGAATTATTGGTTTGTTATTATTTCATTCTTTGTTTAGATTTGTTTTCAAATGTAAGGAGTTGTATTTTTATAATTAAAAATATTATTTAAGACTAAAGGTCTGGGTTACCTGTTGGTTATTTATATATAAGGCTTACTAATAAGTTCTATTGATAAAAAATATATTTCAGTTGAAGAAACATTCATTTACGAACACATCTTTCTGTGTGAGTGCTGTGAATATAATGCGTCACTTTTCCCTCAGGGATGTTCAGGCTCTAGGAGTGAATCTGCTCGGTCATCAGCGGAAGATCGTAAATGCAGCTAAGCAGCTCAGGACACACCTCACTCAGGGACATGTGGAGGTCTGATGCTTCCCACATTGTGTTGACACAGCAGTGCATGCTGGGAGAACTAGTCCACAGCCTGTTGCAGCCCACAAGAACACTGGAATAGAGATGAGGATGGCAAAAAGAGCCTTGAGTGAAAAAGAAAAGTTTTATTATGAATTATTTGCCCATCTGTCCCACCCTTCCTGGCTGAACTGTTGTCTTCCATATTCTTCTTTCGCTGACTCCCTCCTTCAGTGTTGCACTACCTCTCACTTTCTTATCAGTTCATTAATTACTGGCATTCAGTATGAACTTGAGCCTTAAGAACACTCCTTCACAATCAGTTGCAAGGACAATCAGAGACTTTAAATGAAGAGTAACCGACTGTTATGTCTTTGTTGGCATGTGTGGTCAAGGGCACTAGATGTTTTAGTTTTAACTACACAACCAAACAATACTCATATTGAACGATAAACTGAACCCCCATAAAAACCACCACAAGTACACTGCTAAAAGTCATGTTTCTAATCAGTATTTTGCCTTGTTTTCCAGTAAAAATATTTAAACTATGCTGAGAGCTTATCAAGTTTGTTTAAGAATGTGTAAATATAAATAAGTTTGGGGTCAGAGATATTTAAATATTTTTTAAAGAAGTCTCAAGGCCGCATTTATTTGATCAAAAATACAGTAATGATTTGAAATACTGTTACAATTTTAAAATTAACAGACTGAATTCAGCATTCAGGTTTTTACTACTAGTCTTCAGTGTCACATGATCCTTCAGAAATCATGCTAATATGTTGATTTGGTAATCAATAAACATTTCTTATTTTTATTTTTGAAAACAGTTATGATGCCTAATATTTTTTGTTAAAACTGTGATAATTTTTTCAGGATATTTGGATGAATAAAAAGTTCAAAAGAACAACATTTATTTGATATGTATATATTTTTTGTAACAATTTCAAATTCTTTGCTTTTGAGTATTAAAAAAGTATTTGTTTCTTTCAAAAAAATTCTTACTGGCCCCTAACTTTTCAACAGTATATATGTTGTATACAATGGTGCAAGTAGAATAAAAGGAATATTTCCCAAAGAGATATTGGAGGAAAAAAACATCATAATATGTGATTTTGCTTTTTGAGTAAATTTATTGTTTTATGGATGTTATTTTTACTGGAAAACAAGACAAATAACATAAGTAAAAATATTTTTGCACAGCAAGTTATTCAGAGACACAAATGGCTAAATGTTTTGCGAGTATCAATCGTACACTGCAGCCACGGTAGTTCACTGCTTACCTGTGACTAAGACCTGTGATGTTCCATCATCTCACCTGTGACCATCACTTCACATCTGTGCTACTGTGAGCCCATTTCTCTCCACCGATCCTAGTCCTGTCCGCTAGCAGTTGTGTTCCTGTAAATGACTAGTTCACCCCTGAAACAATGTAGCATAAAATCACACTGTAATATATGAGCATTGTGAAGTAGGTGTTGCAGTAAATGTGATTACAATTGCTGGGTGAAGTGAGACAGAGAGAGAGAGATGTGCTCCTTGTGTGTGTGTGTGTGTGTGTGTGAGACATATTTACTAGGGCTGGGTAAAAAATATAGATTCTCTATTTTAATCGATTCTCATTTTTACGAAACGATATCGATTCCTAAATCCCAAGAATCGATTATTCTACCCTGTTTGCAGTTAATGGACGGAACAATAAGCATTGTGTTTTGGTACTTTTAATATGAAACAAAGTATCAGATTTCAAATTCTGTCCATTGTATTGCAGTATTCAAACAATAAATGCCGTTTTGGCGCTGTTTAATGTGGAGTGACAGATCGCAGCGCCTCAGTTCCACAGGCGCACGTGAACTGATCAGATCTCCTCCACATTAATACCAGTTTCAGCACAAAATAAACATGACTAAACATCCGAAGGTAAGATAAAAGAAAGAGTACAACTTTAGAATCCGTATCCTGTCTCATGTAATCGCTCAATCAGTGTTTCAGTCGCGCAAAGATGTGATTAAAACAGCTTGTAAACAATATAATGTAACATCACATACATTCAGTGAGCATAAACTCATTAGTCAGATAGAAAAATAAACTGTAGAGAGGGGCATTTTGCTAAATATTTGCTCCATATAACATATTCATTATAAATTTAACTGTTCTTCAATGTTTAATTTATGTTTGAATAAATCCATCAACTTTTTATGACAGCCACCATTGTTTATATTTCAAAAAAACAAATTGAAGTAGAAATATTATTATGTAACTGTAACTTTATTATTTTAAGCCTATATTTTAGTTGAGCAGCTTTTTTTTCCTTGCAGGAAAAAATTTTTTGGCATGTACTGTACATGATATATATCCAAAATAATCTATATTGAATCGAATCGGTAATCGAATCGCAAGCTTGTGAATGAGAATCGAATCAAATCTTGAAATTTGTGTCAAAACCCAGCCCTAATATTTACAGTGTACAGATGAACTGGTGCTGCTGAAAAAAAGTGTGTGCTTGGGTGTGTGAATGGATTTCTGTGTAAAAAAAATATGTAAAAGGGAGTGTATGATAAAGTGGATGTATATTTGAATCTGTTTGATTGTACAGTTGTTCACCACTGTTCCACTACTGTCCAAATTTGTAAAATATATATGATTTTGTTTAAAGATGCATACTGTATTTATTTACATATTGAACCACAAAAAAAGTCTATACTCATCATGTTGCTGAAATTTCCTTCTCATTTCTTATGAACAGCACAGAGTCAGCTAAATGACATATCAGACACTGATCAGCATGCGTCAGCTTTACCTGGAAGTGGACGAGATTCTCAGTATGAGATCAGAGTATGATCTGATAGGGGTGATGAACACAAACTCCACATACACAAAATAACTATTTTAAATGAAAGTTGAAACATACAGCTATTTCTGCTGTGTCATGTTAATATGCCATCTAAAGTTGTTTTAAACAGCATTTTGCTAATTTGTATAATTATAATTACAGGTGCATCTCAATAAATTAGAATGTCGTGGAAAAGTTCATTTATTTCAGTAATTCAACTCAAATTGTGAAACTCGTGTATTAAATAAATTCAATGCACACAGACTGAAGTAGTTTAAGTCTTTGGTTCTTTTAATTGTGATGATTTTGGCTCACATTTAACAAAAAAACCCACCAATTCACTATCTCAAACAAATTAGAATACTTCATAAGACCAAAAAAAAAAAAAAAATTTTAGTGAATTTTTGGCCTTCTGGAAAGTATGTTCATTACTGTACATGTACTCAATACTTGGAGGGGATCCTTTTGCCTTTAAATTAAATTCTTGAATCGATTTTTTGCTTGACAATCCTCATAAGGCTGCGCGGTTCTCTCGGTTGGTTGTGCATCCTTTTTCTTCCACACTTTTTCCTTCCACTCAACTTTCTGTTAACATGCTTGGATACAGCACTCTGTGAACAGCCAGCTTCTTTGGCAATGAATGTTTGTGGCTTACCCTCCTTGTGAAGGGTGTCAGTGATTGTCTTATGGACAACTGTCAGATCAGCAGTCTTCCCCATGATTGTGTAGCCTTGTGAACCAAACTGATAGACCATTTTGAAGGCTCAGGAAACCTTTGCGGGTGTTTTGAGTTGATTTGCTGATTGGCATGTCACCATATTCTAATTTGTGAGATAGTGAATTGGTGGGTTTTGTAAAATGTGAGCAAAAATCATCACAATTAAAAAAACTTAAAGACTTAAACTACTTCAGTCTGTGAACATTGAATTTATTTAATACACGAGTTAAACAATTTGAGTTGAATTACTGAAATAAATGAACTTTTCCACGACATTCTAATTGATTGAGATGCACCTGTATGCATGCATATACAGTGGGGCAAATAAGTATTTGATACACTGCCGATTTTTCAAGTTTTCCCACTTACAAAGAATGGAGAGATCTATAATTTTCATCATAGGTTCCCCCCTTCAACTGGTGAGCGATTTTTTGCCGCTCCTCCGCGACATCCTGTACAACACACACGAGAGAAGTAGTACCCCTTCAGTTCCCCACCCGGTGCACATGCCCCTGGTCCTTTTTTTATTATCTAGTTTGTGGGATGATCTTTTCAATTTCAGAGCACCCCACCCTGTTTATTTTTTTTTTTTCACACTTTCACATGAGTACACTTCCGCGCAACAACGAATATGATAGTTTTTGTGTATTGTTTTTTTTGTACAATCCCCTTGAACAACATCGAACGTACTATTTGCGTACAGAAACCTTTGATTTCAATTACAGATGCGTTTTTTTTGTTCAGACGCTTCCTGTAGTTCTTGACCAGGTTTGCAGACACTGCAGCAAGGATTTTGGCCCACTCCTCCATACAGGAGTTCTCCAGATCTTTCAGGTTTTGGGCTGTCGCTGGGCAACATGGATTTTCAACTCCCTGTAAAGATTTTCTATGGGGTTGAGATCTTGAGACTGGCTAGGCCACTCCAAGACCTTGAAATGCTTCTTACGGAGCCACTCCTTAGTTGCCCTTGCTGTGTGATTGGGGTCATTGTCATGCTGGAAGACCCAGCCACGACCCGTCTTCAATGCTCTTACTGAGGGAAGGAAGTTGTTGCCCAAAATCTCGCAATAATGGCCCCATCAGCCCCCCTACCTCCCCCATCCCCCCCAAGCCCGCCCCCCTTCCCCCCCCCCCTCCCCCGACGAGGTATTGCCGGACTGTCACCCTTGTGGCAGAAAGCGCCGCCCCAATGCGGACACAAGCTGTTTCCTCCCCCCATGCTTCACCGCTGATTGGAGACAGCGACGACACTAGGCGGAGATGCTTACTGCATTCTTTGTCATTTCCTCCCAAAAGACACGTCGATGGTAGTACACTTATTACCAAAAACTTCTATTTTTTAGTCTCCTATGAACGGACATTCCTTCGTCCCATGCTCTCTGGCTCATCCAGATGCGTTTTTATGGCAGAACTTGCAGACGGGCTGACTCAGAGACGATAGCTGCCGAACAATGTGCTGGGCTGGCACAGCGGCGGCGACCTTGCCCCACGCTCGCAGGACTTTCAATCTATGGACGACAAGTGTGGAGTTACCTCAATAAGCTCTTCTTCATGGGTACTCATTGACAGGTACTCTTGTGTAGTTCATCGCGAGGCGCGGAATGCACTCACCTTTCTCAGGATCATTGATAATCCACGAGGCGAGATCTTGCATGGAGTCCCAGTCCGAGGGAGATTGACAGTCAATTTGAATTTCTTCCATTTTCTAATAATTGAGCTAACAATTGTTGCCTTCTCACCAAGCTGTTTTCCTATTGTCCTGTAGCCCATCCCAGCCTTGTGCAGGCCTACAATTTTGTCCCTGGTGTCCTTTAGGAGAGTGATGAACAGTGCAGTTGGGGGTCTGGACAGCAGATGAGAGAAGGAAAGCAGGAGTGGACAGGTGCTGATTGATTGAGTGTGTGAACCCGTTTGGGTCTTTTATACAGGTACAAGTTCAAAACACGGGTGCAATTAATACAGGTTCATGAGTGGAGGGATAGGAGGGCTTCTTAAAGAACAAACTAACATGGTCTGTGGAGAGAAATATGAAGAAATCGCATTTGAAATGAGTTAGCCGTCAGCGCAGCCGACAGTCAAATACTTATTTCAATGCAATGAAATGGAAGGAATTAATTGATTTAATTGATATAGAAAATTCAAAGATTGAACACATGGAAGAATTTTGCTCGGATTTTTTTTTTATGATAGCGCTGTCTTACTCACAGTTAAGACCCTGGTACTTACGATGGAAGTAATGACACGAGTTCCCATTCTTTGTAAGTGGAAAAACATTGGAAAATCAAGCAGTGATCACATAATTATTGTGCCCCACTGGTATGTAATATGTATATATAAGATATATAATTATATATATATAATATATATAATATATATATATACAATATATATATATATAATATTACCTGACTATTCAGTATAGGCTGCAAGATAAAAGCACAATGAGATGAAAGTGAACCCAAATAAGTTGCTGTTCTTTTAAACTTTCTATTCATCAAAGAATAATTTATATTCCATAAAAATATTTAGCAACTTAAAACTGAAGAAAAATTATAAAATGAGAAATGGTGACTATTCACAGCATGTTAAAAAAAAATTACATATTCTGCCTCAGCTACCCTTATATGTTGCAAAAAAACATGCCCTCCCACTTGTTTTGGTCGCTAAACAAGTTCTACTCTGTGAATTGCTGATGATTATTGTAAATATTTGCTGTGCCAGGATCACACATATTGTAGCATAGGTTAGTGAGAAGCATCCTGCAAAAACTTGCATTATTCCAAGTGCAATAATGACCAAAACTCTGCATTCTTGCTACACTCTGACCTTGGTGAACCTAAAGCTGTCCATTAAATTATTGCAGCAAAATAAGTTGTTTGCAATCATTTGTGGTAGACAGGATGAAATGACATACAATAATTTGCACATGGAAATCTTACAACAAACACATGCCTTGGGTATTAGGCTATTCTTTGAAGCTAAATAACACACAGCAAATATGTGCTGTTTAATGCAAAACAACACAACTGAGTCAACTGGGAGAAAAAAAAACATCCATTACTTCACAATATGTGGTCTAACTAACATTCTATAGATAGTATCCCATCCTGTGTTTCTGAGCCATTTAAACAAGCCATTTAAAATGCTTTTGACCAATCATTATGACTCATGTACCTGACCATCAAAGACCATCATTTGTCTTTTGAACTGTCCAAACTCACTTCAAACCAGTGCTTTACATTAGTTAATAACATTTAAGCCAAATGTAAAACTTTTGCAAATGTATATATTCAGTGTTGATAAGAAAAATATATTAGGCTAGGTTTCACTGACGTCCCCACCACACGGATTTCTTGGTTAACCAAAACACTTATTTCTTCTTTGTGATGTAAACATACAATTAGGCCTTGTTTTTAGGTCTCTGGTGTTTGACCACTATGTGTTATGCCTTAAATTACCTTACATTACCCAGCCACTCTCTGTATTATTGCATTTGATGTCCTCTTAATCCCAGCAATGAGAGCATCTGCATGAATTTTCTTTTTTCTTTTTAAAAAAAAAAAAGTTTTTCTTAGTAAAAGTGTGTTTATTCATGGCAACAGTTGTAACCAATAGAATCTAAAATTCCTCATCTGCTTAATTAGACCAGTTGCAAACAATAAAGTAACATTTTATTTATTAAATTGTTTGTTAATTAATTAGCCTACTGTAAGGCTTGTGTTTACACGTGAACTTTATTTTATGTGGACAACTTTGTGTAAAATACATATTTTACATTTAGGCTACCGAAAAAAATATATATAGCCTACCGCAAAACGAACGAAACATGTCTGAGAATTGTCCGTGAAACTAGTCGACGTATCGTATCGTATCGTATTTTCCGTTAAACCAGATGTTTCGCTCGTTAAGACAGATTGACCGATTATTTTTGGTAGTTTTGGCTATTATAAGACAAAACATCATTAGGCGACCTTTAGTGCGTTAAAACATAAGTGGTCTGTCCTGTTGCGTTGAAAGACGTGAAAACAGTCATCCTGAAAACCGGTTTATGCCTTGACCCGGTGTGGTGGTATCTGTCTGACCAGTCCTTCACCACATTACTGAGAGAAGTAGTCTGGCTAATGAAGATAAAGAGGAAGACTCTTTGGTTTTGTGCGGATTTAGGACTGAATGATCCAGTGTTAGTGTTCAGTGGAGGAGAACAAACGCTCGTTGATCGGACGTTGGGCCCTGGACCTCAAAAAGCTCCTGCGCTTTCATAAAGGTGAATAAGGTTGTTTTGAATCATCTAGAACATCCTGGTATCTAGCTGGTTTCGGACAGGTTTGCTATACATTTATCTGACACGGTGTTTTTAAAAGTGTTGACTGGTGTGGTTTTGTTTCAGGTTGGCTACGCTGTGAAAGATGATGGGTGCGGACCGAAAAATATGGACTACGGACCAATCTCGCAACTCCATAGAGGTACATAGTGAAGAAAGGCAATTTATGTCCACTTTAGTCCAAATCATGTTTAAGTAAATCACTTAAGTAAAATAATAAAATAATTAATTTTTAAAAAGACATACAAAGACAGACATATTTAATAGTAAGATTCAAAGTTAGTAGCTAATTAAGTTGTTAACATAACATTGAGGTTATATAAGCTAACTACAAACTCACATAACTGTCTCAATCTGCCCCGAACTATAATGGGTCTTATACTGGGCACCTAAACCTCTCTTGATCCTTTTCTACTGTCCACCTGTGTGATGTCCTCCACCCTCCTTTCCAGACTCAGCCATAAGTATAAATACTGATGTCAGACTGCTTACCTTAGTATTGTCCACTGACAGTCAAACAAACATGCTGTACATCAATTACTAAAAATAACATTGGAATAACATATTAAGGATTTTTGTAAGGTAGGTGAATATTGCTTTGAATGCTGGCATCTTTGGTAGTATTGTAACTTATTGCTTGTTATGAAATGGGATAGTGGGGTAAATGGTGTTTTTCTGCATTTAAAAAAAAAGTGGAATAATAATAATAATAATAATAATGTTAACCAAAAAAGTGCTTCATATGTTAAATTCCTAAATTAATTTTATTTGTCAAAAAAAAAAAAACTAAAAATAGTAGAAGCAGTAGTAACAGTCATATTTTAAATATAAAATATTAAAAATATGAAAGATTTTTAATCATCATATATACATTACGTAACGTTATATCAACAGTTAGTTTAGAATGTACAAAAACAGGTCATCTAAGTTTGTGTAATCATTTTAAAAAGAAATTTACTTTAAAGGACGTTTTAATTATTAAGATAAACTATATACTGATTTTATAATAAAATGTTGAAAGTGCTGATGAGGAGGAAAACTACATCATCACCTGCATGTTAATTTAAATATTATGTAGAAATTTCTAAGAATATGTTTTTGAAAATCACCTTTTTTTCTGTGGTGTAAGTTATTTTGACAATGTTGATTTCTTCTTGTCAGTCCTTTTGGTCTGAAACTCCTCCTGAAACCATGTCACCAGCCATCTCCAGAACTGCTGCAGGGGAGATAAACCATTGGTGGAGCCAACTGAAGTTTCGCCTTCAGCATAGAAAAGGATGGAACGAAATGTTGGATGAGACCTTCCTCATGCAGACCAAAAAGTAAAGAACTAGCTATTATCAGTACAATAAATTAGAAACGAAGGCTGTGCTTGCAAGTTTAGGTTTTAGACTTTGGTTCTATGTAAAATTAACACACATCTTTGTCTTGGCTGTGCTTTAAAATTGCATACAGTTGCTTCTGTGTCAACTTTGCAGTGTAATATTTTAACGATGTAAGTTAAAGGGTGATTTAAGTGCAATCTTAATTTAAGTGCAATCTTAAATAGCTTAGAAAAGGATCAAATTTAAAAGTCATTTCTCTTTATGTTCTGCAGAGTAAATGACATCCCCCTGTTTTCCGCCACTAAGGAGAATAATGCAGCCTGTATAAAGAAACTGCTTGACTGTTCATCGACTAATATCTTTGAGAGAGGTAAACCACACTTTTTGCCATTATTTACCGGCACACTGAATGACAGACACAGAATTTAATGTGGATCTGACATTGGGTGTGCAATTCTAGGTGAACTTGGAGAGACGGCTCTGCATGTTGCTGCGATGAATGATAATTTTGACGCGGCTGTGGCATTAATGGATGGAGCACCAGAGCTCATCAACGAGCCCATGACCTCTGAACTCTACCATGGTCCTCATTTAAAAAACAAAAACTTCCTCAAACATTTAATGCAATTTCATAACTATTCGTAGATCTCATGAATGTGTGCTCTGATTGACAGGTTTAACAGCCCTTCACATTGCTGCTGTTAACCAGAATGTTAACTTAGTCCGGGAGTTGATAACAAGAGGAGGTGATGTGGCGACACCCAGGGTCACAGGCATGTACTTCCGCAAAAGAAGAGGAGGACTTTTGTACTTTGGTGAGATGGATGTTTCTATTCTATTAATGATTTTTTGGAATTAATTTTATTAAATCTGATTATTTCATTAGTTGTTGTTGAGGATATGGTTGAGCGTTAGGAGCGATGTAGTATTTCTATTGTATGACAATTACAAAAATTTATAAATAAATAAACTGTGTGACCGTAGGTGAACACATCCTGGCATTTGCGAGCTGTGTGGGAAATGAAGAAATTATAACTATGCTGATAAAAGCTGGGGCTAATATTCGGGCCCAGGATTCCCTGGGTAAGTGGAAATAACCTTTTCTCACAATGTGATATTTATATCTGCATCTGTGGTTGTAACTCTTTCTCTCTCTCATGAACAGGCAATACCATCCTTCATCTGTTGATTTTGCAGCCCAATAAAACAACTGCATGTCAGATTTTTGACATGCTGATGTCACAAGATGCAGATCTGGACCCCGCTATCCCTCTAGACATGGTACCCAACTACAGAGGCCTCACACCACTCAAACTCGCTGCGAAGGAGGGCAACCTCGTGGTAAGAGAGAGATCTTTACAAGTGCCTCTTCCAAAAACATGCATCTTTATCTAGAATGGAATTGCATGGTAGCATTTCACGGCATTTAAAGAACACTGCTTGATGTTTTTGTGATGTTGCACAGGCCTTCCAGCACTTGGCTAACCGCAGGCGGATCATTCAGTGGAGTCTGGGACCATTGTCCTCCAACCTTTATGATCTTACTGAGGTTGACTCCAGGGACGATGACCTCTCAGTGCTTGAGATCATTGTCAGCAGTCAGAAAAGAGAGGTGTGTAAATGTATGCAGGATGCAATACAGCTTATCAAACAGGACCTGACAGGAAGAACCTGAAAAATTCAAGTCGAACAGTTCACTACACTTGTAAACATTAATGATGGAAAAAATCATCAGTAGTAACAGACTAAATCAAATTGCTGTAGTTGGGCTATTCTTAGTTCATCTCTTAACAAAGTGATTTGTGTATCCTCTCTTGTCTCAGGCCAGAAGGATTCTTGAGTTGACTCCAGTTCGACAGCTCGTCAGACTGAAGTGGAATCTGTATGGGAAACATTACTTCAGGTGCCTTACTATCACATACTATTTAAAAAACAGCATTTAGTTTATTTATTTATTTTTAATTAATAAACTAAAAATATTTTTAGCTAAAGACTTTTTTTATTAGTTTTAACAATGGTGACATTTTTAAAGGGTTAGTTCACCCAAAAATGAAAATTAGCCCATAAATTACTCACCCTCAAGTAATAGGTGTATATGACTTTCTTCTTTCAAACGAATCCAGTCGGAGTTATATAAAAATTGTCTTTGATCTGTCAAGCTGTTTAATGCCACTCAGCGGGGTGTTGCATGCATCAGTCCAAAAGAAGTTACATAAAAAGCGCCCATCCATAAAAAACCTGTCTCACACGGCTCCAGGGGGTGAACAAAATTCTTCTGTAGCGAATCGATGCGTTTTTGTAAGAAAAATATCCATATTCAAAACGTAATAATCACTTTAATGTAGCTTGCGCCAACAGTCCTACACGGAAGCAGCTCCGGGAGCATGACGTATGAGTTCAGCGTTGTGCATGCGCCAGTGAGTCTCGTGAAAACCGACGTTTGTTTACAGGATCAAAGGAAGAAAAGTTTCCTTACTTTAGCAAAGTAAAACAAGTCTCCTCTTGGCTTATATCGAAATTCTCCGACATTCTTCTTTACAAATCCTCGTTGTGTACTTCTAATAAGTGACCCCGGTGTTTGTTTTGATCTCTCCACTGCGTTTCCGCGTTCGTCACTTCTGAGCGGTGCATGCGCAAAGCGACCTCCATACGTCATCTGCTCGGAACTGCTTCCGTGTAGGACTGTTGGCGCAAGTTACATTAAAGTGATTATTACGTTTTGAATATGGATATTTTTCATACAAAAACGCATCGATTCGCTACAGGTTGAGACACTTCCTTTTATGGATGGGTGCTTTTTATGTAACTTCTTTTGGACTGCTGCATGCAACACCCGCTGAGTGCCATGAAACAACTGGAAAGATCAAAGACCATTTTTAATATAACTCCGAATGGATCCATCTGAAAGAAGAAAGTCACATACACATAGGATGACTTGAGGGTGAGTAATTTATGGGCTAATTTTCATTTTGGGGTGAACTAACCCTTTAAATATCTACATTTCTTAAATTTCTTAATTAATTTTAAAAAAGTACAAAGAAAATCGAAGGCAACTAGCTTCTCTGTTTTTAGGTCAATGAATTACATTTTATGGTGAAAAATATTATATTATATATTTATCTTTTATATGTAATAGATATATAATCTAGGGTCTAAATGTAATATCATAAACAAAAAGAGTTGATATAATTATGTTTAAAATGTAGGTTAATATGATATGGAGGTTTAAAGGAACATTATGATATGTTGTCCCTGTTGTACCTGTTTTTCTTCAGCTGACTCTTCAAAAGCTTCAAGTTTTTCCACATATTTAGCATTTTTTCAGATTTTACACACATATTACACAGACCATATTTCACTTTGAAAGCAGTGATATGCTATGAAACGATGTTTATGATTTCAGCTACACTGACGATGTTGCTCTATTGATCTGTATGCAGGTTATTGATGCTGGTGTACCTGCTGTATATTAGCATATTCACGTTGTGTTGTATAAACCGCCCCCTGAAGGATATTCCTGAGAATTACACCAAAGCAGACAACGACCAAACCATAAAAGTGCAGAAAAGCTTTACGGTGTGAAACAATATTTTTATGTTTCTGTATATCAAAGCACTTTTATATCTGCAGGAACTTAATGGTTTTTTGTATGTTTAGGAGAGCTATCAGACCTATAAAGATCACCTGCGTTTAATTGGAGAAATTATCAGTGTCATAGGAGCCATCGTTATTCTGCTGATAGAGGTCAGCAAAACTTTTTCTGACATTAGAAACATTATGTTATAACTAGTCAAATATTATTGGTATTATGCCAAACCACTCCTTATCATGAATTATTTTCAGGTTCCCAGTATTTTGAGAGTGGGAGCTAAACGCTATTTTGGCCAGTCTGCCCTAGGAGGACCCTTCCATATTACTTTGTAAGTTCTTCATATATATATATATTTAAATTCACTGTTTCTATTTTCTATTGTAATGTAAATGTAATTTATTTCTGTGATGGCAAAGCTGAATTTTCAGCAGTTATTCAGTCTTCAGTGTCACATAATTCTTCAGGAAACATTCTAATATGCTGATTTGGTGGTCATGAAACATTTTTATTATTATCAATGTTAAAAACAGTTGTGCTGAAACATTTGTTTTTTCAGGTTAACTTTATATTATAGGAAGGGGGTTGCTCGCTAGGGGACATATAGAGTGGTGCAGGTATGACATCAGAACCGGCAAGCCTGTGGTAAACATAACTTGATGATGAAATTTTGTTGTACAACGTAAACTGCACACACCCACCCCCAAAAAAAACACACCCATAATGAAAACATGAATTTTAAAGCAGTTATGTTTATTTTTGAAAACAATTTACTAATAAATAACTATAAAAGTGCGAGGGTGTGCAGTTTGTAGAACAAAACGTGAAAGTATCATCAAGTTATGTTTAAAACAGGCTTTATTTTACTCATTAAAAAAAGAAAAACATTTTAAAAACCCAACAGGCTTGGTCGGCATTACTGAGAACACCCACGAAAACGTCATATCCGTTTATGCCGTGGGGGAAAACAAACTATTCAAAGTAAAACCATGGTTGATTTTCTTAAGACATACTTTCATATTATATTATATCTTCTTTATTTTACAGCATATATTTGTGAAAATGATTAGGCTATATGTAATGTTACCTATGTTTTGTTAAAGTTAAAATTATTTTTAGTATACCAATAAAAAGTAGGCTTTTCCCTGGTCTTTATCACTTTATTAAAATTATGCAAAACAAAACGACAAATGTTTACTTTCACAAGTGGTCACATATTTATGGGCTTGCAGTTAGCTGTCTCTTACCTGGAGACTTAATCACATAAAAGAACACCTCTGGCCATTCCGTTGGGTCGTTTGTCCAGTCACAGATACTGTATTGACAGTCCGACCTAATACGGCTCAGTTTTTCTACGTATTTTGCTCTGTCGAGCGGCAGAAGTGATTCTATGTAGGCCACACTGGGTTAACATAATGCTTTTCCAGTACAGGGGAAAGGATTGTTTCCCCCCTCACCACACCCACAGCTATGACGAGACACCGACCAAGTAAACAGGAAAATCAAAAAGGAACAAGCGGCGAATTAGTCTTGCCAGTTCTGACGTCATACCTGCACCACTCTATAGGCAGATTATCATGTTAAATGAAAAATGTTTGACTGCATGCATTCACTCACGCTTCATTTCCTTGTATTTCTGTGGCAGAATTGGCTACGCGAGTCTGGTTGTGATTTTGTGTGTGCTGCGGACCACTGGAATGGCAGAAGAGCTTGTGCCAATGGCTTGGGCTTTGGTTCTTGGCTGGTCCAATGTTATGTACTTCGCCCGAGGTTTTGAGATGCTGGGACCCTATGTCATTGTGATTCAGAAGGTGGAGGGTTTTGCTGAGGCACCTGCTCATTCTTGTCGGTTTGTAGACCCAGTATAGCTTTATAATGTACATGTGTGGATGTTCTTTTGCAGACAATATTTGGAGATATGACAAAGTTCATGTGGTTGTCCCTTATCTTCCTTACTGGATCATCTGCTGGTTAGTTCAAATACAGTTGTATCAAAAGAAACTCATATCATATGCAAATCTGTAATGTAAATAATGCCTCCTTCCTCAGGCTTGTGGGTCTATTACATAACCCAAGATCCTTCGGCTTTACCGCCATACCGCTCATTCCCCATCACCATTTTCACTCAGTTTGAGCTGAGCATTGGTCTAATAGATTTGCCAGTGGACCATATGTTGTACACCCATCCAGTCGTGCACTCTGTCCACATCTACTTCAGTGTGGTCGCTTACATCCTCCTGTTCAACCTCCTGATCGCCATGATGAGCGACACACAGTGGAGGGTCACCCAGGAACGTGATGAACTCTGGAGGACCCAGGTTGGTAGTGTAGCTAGTGCAATCCCACAGTAATTGTTCTAAAAGCATGCTGGGAAAAAACATCAGTTTCTCTGATCATAGGTGGTGGCCACTACTCTGATGCTTGAACAGAAGTTACCACTGCGCCTGTGGCCAAGACTGGGCATCTGTGGTCTGGCGTTTGGCCTTGGAGAACGCTGGTACCTTCGGTAAGGATGCCTTGAAAAAGCATCACGAAACATTCTCAATTTGATTAGTCTTATTTCTTTACAATATCTCGTGATTCCAGAGTGGAGGATCGCAATGACCCATTGGTGCAAAAGATGAAACGCTACATTAATGCATTCTCAAAGGATGGAGAACCAGCTAAGGAGACGGAGGAAACAGGCAAGAATGACCCAGGAAATGATCCACTGCAGACCAATTTTATTGTGAAAAAGAGGCCTAGAATCCAGAGGAGACCAATAAAATGCTGGCAGCTCATTCGGCAGAGTATAGAATGTGAAAAGGAAGAAAATGTGGATTGCTCAGATATCAAGTATATCTAAAAATGACATTCCTAATATTTAAAGGGTTCCTGTTAAATTATTCTGAGTTATTTATGTGTGTTTTAATATACAAATATATGTGTTGTACTGGGTAGACAAAGCTGAACTGTGCACCATCAATATTGTTAAATATAAAGGTGTATGTTTAATTAAGCAATCCAAAAGAGACATTTTAAAGAGAAAGTATGTGCAGTTCAGTACATCGTGTGAACATTAGACATATTTAGTGCAAATAATCTTTGTGTAAATGATCAGTACATTTAGAAATAAGTGCAGCTGTAATGCAAATAAACAGGACAATTTCTAAAACTGTTTTATACTGCATCTATAATGCTTCATAATGCACGTTCTACAAAAAAAGCTTTACGCAGTGTTGATAGCCCAAAAGTTCCTATTTCTGACTAGAATCTTTAGAGAAAAGATGATTATCTTGAGTATTTGTTGAGTTATGATATCCATATATATAGGTGATTTCAGTGGGTTTAGATGATGTTCGGACATCTACATCTTCTGACAAATGTACTGCAAGTAAAAACTGCAGGAAGATGGGTGCCAGCTCCGTTCAGGTGGTTCATTTCCAGCCAGGATGGCACACTCTCCAGGAAAGGATTGGTTTCCCCAATATCTATTTGTGTGCATAAGAACCACAGTCAGTCAGTAGCTACTAAACCACATTTAAATATTTTCATTTTATAATACTTGTTTGTATTTGTAACTTTTTTTCTTTTTTTTTTTGCAAGTGCCTCTCTGCATTTATTTCCTATTTTATGTAATTTTTTTTCTGCTTTAACAACAAAAACTAGGCAAAAATTCCCAATGATTTTTCACATTTTCCCCTCTTTATGTTAAATATTCAGTTTTCTTTTTCAAAATTATTAACTTTTTTTGTTTTGTCCAGAATCAGAGGGAGAAAAAATGTATGATATTTTTTTTGGTCTAAAAAAAAACACATCAGCAATTTAAAAATATATATATATTTTTTAAATCATGTGATTATTTGCAAAAAAGGGGGGAAGTGTAACAAATTTGAAAAATCATTAGAAATTTTTTGCCCATTTTATGGTTACAAACAGCTTAAAAATGTAGTAAACAGACCCAAAGAGGCACTTCAAAAAACACTTTTTTTTTTTCATTTGAACCATCATTATTTTCCCACCTCACTGTCAAAGTAGTGTTGTTAATCCATGTCCATTCATTTGTTCCCAAATGACTTAGCCCAATCCAGTAGCGCAAACTCCCTTTCCTACTCAGATACATCTGCAGAGAAGAGATATTGCCAAAAAGCATATGAATACACTAATATGCGAATCAGTTCTATTAGTTTCAATTTCACCGTATTTACTGATTTACTGACCTGTACACGTTCATTAGTGATGACAGCAAGATCTCCTCCCTTCCTCTGGCACTCCTCCCTGCTCTGCTGCCAGGAGAAACGGTTTTGAGACAGGAAGTAACAAGTATTCTCAAACCTCAGCCAGCCCTTGCCACAATCCCTGCACAGATGCTCTGCACACAGACATTTAGGTGGGGAAACAAGAAAACACTGATGTGAAGAAAAAAAATTGTTTCACATAGGAATTTTTTTTTCAAACATACATAAAATCTTTAGAAAACCATATGTCTGTTGTTCACAAACTCACGAGGCAGTTGGTAAACCTCAGGGCATTTCTTCAAGCTGCATTCCTGTTCCGGTGGAGACCTTTCAGTCTGCTCTACCTTCTGACATGGCTGCGTCCCAGTCACTGTTCAGAACATAATGTAACAATGTAACCTCTATAAAACCAACTGCCATACCATAGTTATTACAGTTATTTTAGTACTGTGGTGCCATAATAAAGTAGTCTCAGCCTCAGACTGAGCCCACGGACCGTTGGCTGAACGTCTGATGCGTATGGCACACAAAATTGGAAACACTTCAGGAGTTTCGAAGTCGTCATCGGATTGGTTGAATTATACAGGATTTCTGGGAGAAGTGTGTGTCGCGTTCTTTAACATTGTACTGACTTGTACTTTTAAATCCATAATATTATAAATGTTAAGTTTATTGCTGGTCTGTGGTTTTACACTGCTGTAATTTTTTAAGATTTCTTATTATTTTAAGGTGAGCTTAAAGGGTACACTACTAAGAAAATCACACAGCTTCAGTGTGACATCAATAAGAAAAAGTATAATTTCATAGATATTGTTAATAATAGTTGTTCATAACAAAATATGTATGAACTTAATACACAACCCAGATTATTTATTTAGCAAAATATTGTCATTTTAATAAATATTACATGAAAATTATAAAAAAATAGTTGCTGCTCCAATTAAGCTCAGTGTGCTCTCTTTAAGCTCTTCCATATTGAACGTCTATGTAAATACTTCATAAACAGACTTTAAATATTAACTGATGGCTGTCACTTAAGGTAATCTTTATAAAATGGTTAATAACTTATTTTCACAGCTTTAAGTTAACAAAATCTAGACATAACTATAGTTTATGCTCAAAGATGAAAGAGGCATGTCGTCCATACAAAGGAGGAGCCATCAGAAACCTGTCATATCTGTACAGGAAAAAAAGTGGCTAAAGGCTGGAATACACTACACGACTTTTAAAATTTGAACAGATTTTTAAAACACCAGGCATCATACACTTACAGACTTTGTAAATAGTAACAAAGGAAAACGGCATCATACACTAAACGACTGAGAATCTGTGATCATCATACAGTACGTGATTTTCTATTAAATATGTTCTTTTCTATTAAATAACTCAAATCTGCAGACCGGCTCTGACCTTTGGCAACTAGTGTCAACTTGACTGTAAATCGGTGGAATATTTTGGAGTGTATTCCTTGTGTAGCCTTAAGAGACTATAGATAAGTTGATCCATTTAATAAGAGGCTTCATAATGAGGCTAGTTTCTGTGTTCATCCCCATGAATGAAATATTTTATTGGTTTTATTTTATTTTTGAATATGTGTTATTTAGCTGAACGTGTGAACTAGTCTGGATGTTGCAATGTGCTTAAATGACACTTAACTATGAATATATAACTGATCAAGCCTTGTTGCTTGATTTTAGTGTTCAGGTTTTTTTTGTGATTGACTTTGTACCTTCAAATAAAACATTTTTCAATTATTCTTTAAAAAGGTTGTTTAAAATAAACAAGAATTTTTAATAAAACATGATGTGAGCTTAATGGGAACAGGGGTGTGCTTAAAGGGTAGAAACGTGTACCCATTAAGCACAGCCAGACTTTTTGCATTTAATGATGTATTGAAATGCTTTTGTCATTTCAAATAAAATTACATATTTTTGTGTGCGAGATTAATATTTTATTTTAACATAACTTCTTGTACTGAAACCAATATTTTGTGTGCTAAAATGTCTCAATGTAGATTTTGGTGAGCTTAATAGGTACGTTTACCTTCATTTTCTTTTTTGTTCACATTTTCCTGACGGTAAACTTGTTTTTCATACTAATTTTAACCCACCAATTGTTCTAAAAACTGCACCCACTTGTGATCCTTGAAAACCATAAAAAATTCATAATCGTTCTTCATTATGGTCCAACTGGTCTAAAGACCACTTTAAAGAAAAATGTGTTTTTATCTGTTCTCAAAGTTTAAATGAACTCTGGGAAAAAATTTGACTCTTTTCCTGGTTAATTTCGTTTTGTTTAGCCGTTCATGTCACAACACAATGAAATATATATTAGTCTATGAACAAGTTTATGAATTTAAAGCAGTTTATGTGTATGGAGAAAATTGCATCCATGCATTTAGCACCATTGTACCCTATCATAGAGAACAGTATGTGTGAAGGGTTAAACCCTAGATGGTATTTTAAATGTGAAATATTTTCATTCAAATTTAATTCGAGTTTACAAATAAAAAAATTAAGCTGCATATCATACTGAAAGGCCAAAGGCCACAAGTGGTTCTTCAGAAGCCCACGTCAAACCCTGGAAAGATAATGTGGACCATATATTTAATAGTTATTTCATTTATTTTTATTAATATTATTATTTTTGCCAATTACGTAAGCTTATATTTTTCTTGTTTAGATCCTTTAGACACAAAGCCTGTTTCCAATATCAAAAACGATCTGGTATTTATAGCGTATTTTAGACCAAAAATGGCCCGAAGTCGAAGACAATAAAAGGGTTAAATTAATACAATACTGTTTTATAGGTTCCACGCTGTACATATAAAAGATGGTCATACTTACACTTCATAACCAGCACAAGGACCACAATCAGCAAAAGGACGCAGATGACGAAGAGAATCAGCGAGACGATGCGGTAAACACGGAGTTTCCGGTGAATATCTAGCGATGGATCTGGAGAAAAACATCATACATTTGTCGTTACATGGACCGCCAAATGACGGAAGTCAAGAGATCTGAACTCGCAACATTCATCACCTGAATCCGGCTGCAGCTGTTTCGGTTTAGACTTGCCGTTTGCGTACTTGCCGAAATTGCACAGTTTTACGTACATGTTTCTGCTAATACAAAGCCGTTTGTGGCTCAGTTCGACGAAGGCCAGGGAATAATCTGCAGGCTTTTGTATTCTAGTGCGCACTTGACCGCATCTCGGCTCTTTATGTGCGCACACTACAGGGGGGTTTCTATGGGATTAGATCTCTGCCACAATTCTGCGCGAAATAGATCATATTTTCAGTGAGGAAAAGTGCGTTTTGCACGCGCGCGAACTGAGTTTTGTAGAGAAAATGTTTGTCTCGCAAAGAAGAAAGTATTTAGAGAGCACGAAAATCAATTTTGCATTTAAAATAAGTTTTTGGATTTGTGCAGATCTTTTTTGCGAGTGCAACATTTCACTAGCTTGCTCACCTGATGCCTGCCCTCAGTGCTCTCTAATGGCGCTTTTCCACTGCATGGTACAGCACGGTATGGCTCGGTACAGTTCACTTTTTGGGGGTTTTCCACTGGGTACAGTACCTGGTACCTGGTACTTTTTTTAGTACCACCTCGGTTGGGGTTCCAAGCGAACCGTACCATTACCAAAACGTGACATGTAAACTCAGCAGATCACGGATTGGCCGGAGATAATCGTCACTACCTGCGTCACTGAACTTGCGACATGAGACACAAACAGACCCGCTAGATTTAAATCAGCACAGCCAGCGAAGGATCAAAACGCAAGTTTTGAACGAGCGCACCTTTTTTTAAAAACCAAAAAGTGGCTGTTTCATTGTCCGTTGAGGAAGAACAGATGTTCCTCTCGTTGATAACAGAGGAGCGGATCCAGCGAGAGCTTGATGGGGCAATGCGGAATTAAAACGTTTTTCAGGAGTCGCGGCAATAGAGGCGGCACAACTAAAACGACATGTGAATAATCCCGCCCACACTAAATCGATACTAAACTGCAGTGGAAACGCAAACCAAGCCGTGCCGTACCGTACTGAGCCGTTACGAGCAGAAAGTAATACGCACCGCCCAGGGGAAAAGCACCATAATGCCAACGGATCGATTCTGGATAACACAACCCAGTGTTACGATATGCCATGATTCCAGCCAATCAGAGACGAGGCTGCTAAATTCTGATTGGCTGCCTTGACAAACAATCACAACATTCCTTGCATTACCACGACAGCAGAAAAAACACAAAAAAAAGAGGAAAATACAGTACAGTACAGCAGAAGAGTTAAAATATATCCTTCTTATGTTGAGGGAATGACATATTTTTCTCGTGGCCACGAGTTAATGTGTAAACAAACCTGCATTACCATAGCAACCCGGGATTATCAGAGATAGATTCATTAATATTTTATTTTGAATTAAGAAATTATTATATTAATTATTATAGAAATTATTACATTATATTTAAATTATTATATTAACCATAGGCTTGGAATCGGACTGTATTACGTGCGTTAGTCAGCATTCAAATGAAGTTTATCATGAATAAATGTTACATAAAGTGCATAATATAAAACAAGAAAACATTTTTATTCATCCTACAGTCTTGTAAGTCCATTAACTGATCATCTTTTTCCCGTAATATTTGTATATTATTATTATTATTATAGCTATATATGGTTATATTTATATCATTATATACAATTTTTCCCTTATCCGAAATCTTAATTACGTTTCTGAATACTTTTGTAAATAATAGGCCTACTGTAAATGCCTCGACATGCCCAATAAACTTTAATCTCTAACTTCCGCTAACTGTCTTATGCGCGTTCACGAGAGAGTAGCGTCCAGCGGATGATGTATGACGTAGACGTAGCGTAAACTCCGGTGAGAATATGCAAGTCTTGCGAGAAACAAGTTTCACCGCATTTGCCTACATGCTACGTCATCCGCTGGACGCCACTCTCTCGTGAATGTGCATACGACAGTTAGTGGAAGCTAGAGGTTAAGGTTTATTAAGTTGTAAATATGGATATTTTTCTTACAAAAAAACGCATAGATTCGCTACAGGATGCCTTTGTTCAACCCCCGGAGCCATGTGAGACACTTTTATTATGGATGGTTCAAATTTTTATGGACTTCACATTTTGGGCTACCATCCACTCCCATTATTAAGCTTGGAAGAGCCAGGATGTTTTTAATATAACTCCGACTGGATTCAACTGAAAGAAGAATGTCATATACACCTAGGATGGCTTGAGGGTGAGTAAATCATGGGGTAATTAAAATTTTTGACCGAGACTGCCCTATAGGTCGGACCACTATCCCCTTAGATGTTATAATATAAAACTGTTTTACCTCCAATTATTTGATAATCCCCAGATTGTCCTATGGTCGACGCAGGTGTTTAGGCATTAACTCGTTTTTTGCCGCTATTTGAGGGAGAAATATATGTCGTTCCCTCAACATAAGAAGTGGTGGCCACGAGAAATGCTGTACTCCTATAGTCCCTAACATAGAATCTGGATAGCTCCTGTTTCCGTCGCTTACGGAGCTTATAAGGGAGGGTCAGTACCTCAAAAGGACCGGAGGGCCGGCGTACGACATTAGTACAATGCCCCAGGAGTGAAGAAGGACGTCCCATGAAGTGAAGTGTGCGCGTTGGCCAAAAAGGAGTATCAAGGGGCACAAGAGGGATGAGGGCAGGACAAGAGCAAAAAAAACCTAATCTCTCGTGAACCGAACACGTAAAGGCTTCCGGGGAACAGGGGAGGGCGTCTGAAAACAGCACAAAAAAAGATTGTAAAGGCAAAAAAAGTGATTGTAGGGCAGATCCTTTTAGCGGAAAATAAGTGTTTTTTTTTTTTGTTTGGATGGGAGAGAGAACAGGTGCGCCAACAAAAAAGCAATAGCGGCAGAGCAGGAAAAATGACTGGGGGGGTGTCGGGTCTGGCGGCGACAAAAAAATAGACCCGTGAAGAATTGGGTTTGATAGATATCTGCGAGATTGTTATGGATTCATCCCTGTGACTATTGTTCCCGCGATTGCACATGAGGTGCCTTAATCCCTCGCTTTTGCGCCACACGCCCAGCCTTCTGAGGGGTGGGGATAGGATAGCAGGCTACTACCTCGTGCATCAGTTGTCGGACCAAGGTTTCTGCGATATTTATCCGGAATGCGCTCTGTGTCCTCGCCTGCCCTTTTGAAACCTTGAAGTACTCTCTGGACAAAACAAGATACCCGCTGTCCTCGAGAGAACAAAATATAGAGCTGTGTCCCAGATATGCTTTTTACATTGAACTATGGTAACAGATGTTTCAAACGAGAAACCACTGGGTTAACAATAATGGATAGAAATGCTGCTATTAAAGAGTATACTGTTTAATATTAAGCTAAGCAATACCACAGCCACTCACAATGTCATTTTAAAGGTAAAGAATGCTGCTGTAAAAAATTGGTACACTGGCAATTGTAATTAACATGGCAATATATACCTAAAGGGACATGGTGATATAATGATATAATTATCCCCCCAAAAAATTATTATATTTGCTTTTGCGTTCTCATAAATGTTTTGTGTTCTCCAAAATACTTTGCATTAGCTTGCAAAGGTTTTGCATTACCTGAAAAAAAGCATTGAGTTCCCTTGCTCAAAAAGAACTAAAAAGTTTTGCAAGCAAATGCAAAATTTTTAAAAGGGAGCACAAAGGTTTTGTGAAAGAAGGCAAAGGTTTTGTGAGTAAACACAAAGTTTCTTTGGGGCACGCAAACTTTTTGGATTCCTAAAAAAAGTCCTAACATCAATCATAACATTTATTTATGTTTCATTTGACTTTGTTTTGTTGTAATACATTTTTATTTTAAATTTTTATGTTCTAAAATACGTCACCTAAATGCCACTGTGTGGCAAGCATGCACACTTTATCATTAATAACATTCGGTAAAACCTCTTATTTTACTGTAGATTTTTGTTTTTTTTTTTACAATGTAGACCATTTTACATACGTCTTTTAATTTTGAGATCAGAATGTTTGTTTTGTTTGATACTTTGCTCTATTTCACTGACCACCGCATCAGTTGTTTTTTTCTCCATCTGTTTTTGTTTTTTGTTCCTCTTTCTGGCCATTTTCACTTGTCCTGTTTTAGACCAGAGACAGCTGGATTTTATATCACACAATGAATATGAATGTGAATTATTTTTATTATATATATATCTACGTAATAGTATATTTATATATACTATATATATATTATATAGATAATTAATTAAAATGTATTTATAACACTCTTAAAAATAAAGGTTCTGCCGAATCAGCGTCCATGAAAATTTCCATTCTCATTGACTCTCGCACTACACACTGTTTGCACATCACCCCGGACTACATATCCCACCATTCATTACTGGAATGCTCACTCAGGACACGAATTGCAACACCTGTTTTCAATGTCTGCACCCAGCTGTTAATATCAACCCTCCTATATAAATATCTATACCTTCCCTCTGTCCGGGTATTTTGTTTCAGCATTTATCACTCCCCCGAAAGACGATAGCTACTTTTACGGAGCCCTTAGGCACTGTTAGCCTAGCCTCCTTAGCTTAGCCTTAGCTTAGCCTTCGCGGTGTCTGATCTTCGAGATGGTTCCTGGATTCACCCCTTTGTCTTGCCCCTTTTGATTCTGTCAGCCGATCGTCGACCTGCGCTAGCCTTAGGACTATTCTTGTGTTTTGCCCACCATATACCTGTCTGACATTATCTGACCCATGCCTGTTTCATGACCACGTCTCTGTCTTCGTCTCAATAAAGCTTGCATATGGATACTCACGTTCTCGTCAGCCCGTTACAGAATACTCGGCAAGACAAAGGACTCAAGCGGTATTTTTCTTTGTGGATATGGCCTTGGTATGGACACAAGTCACGAGCTGTACATATCGGACAGGAACCGCTTTGAAGGACGGTCTTTATATTGAGGAGTATGGTCACCGGTTCTGGTTAAATATCGTAACAGGTACCAATATATGATGAGATTTGGTTTAGTCTGTGACTAAGGATGATGGACTGAACCATGAGCAAGCTCACACAATGGCGGCAGCTGCGGCAGCGATCACAATGGATGCGCGGACAAAAACGCATCTATCTAGCCACAGTGTGTTCTTCCTGAGTCCGGTCAAGAACAGTGGCTTCCTGAGTAACGTGTAAGGCGGGAACGAATGGGCAAATCGGTCCAGCTTTGGCAAAAGGTTCTTGATAGTTTATAGGGTCTTTAGATTTTATTAAGGTTCTTCACACTTAAAAAAAAAAAAAGAATCTTTCGAAGGTCTGTTTATTGAACGGTCTTTTTTTTGTTTTTTTTTTTTTCTTTTTTTTTTTTTTTTTTCTGTTTTTCTCTTGCTAATTGCCCCCGTTTCCTCATCGCCCAGATAGAGTCATGAAACACCCTTTTGAAACCTTTATCTTTAAGAGTGTAGCATTATTTATATACAGTATTTGAATACGCCCAAGTTTATTTTATAATTTAAATTTATGCACAAATCAAAACTTGCCATAAATCAAACTCCTGGATTTTTTTTTTTATCATTAAATGGGTATTTTTTTTTGACACTAGCTATTTATTGGCCTGAAATGTGCAGTGATAAAAAAAAAAGAGTTTTGATGTGTACAAAAAGTGTTACCTTTATTTACTGTATAAGAGCGAATTGAAGAGGGCACGCCATATTCATGCTCAGACGGACTGCTGAGAGTAGAGTAGACATTCCCTTCATCTACGGCCTCTTCTGCAAAGTCAGTTGGAGACAATCCAGTTGAAAAGAATAATTAGATATGAAAAGAAAACAAGAGAGAAGCAAGATCGATGTGTATATATAATGACTGAATCAGACTGAATCATAAAGCAGGCTCTCCCAAAGGGAAGAGTTCTGTTTTTAAATTTCAGCACTTATAACTTGTTTATTGCTTATAAATTAAAGATTTTATTAAACATTTTACCTTTTGTCTCCTTCTCCTGATTTTCTTTCTCCTTATCCTCCTCAACCGTTGCAATCTCCTCCAACTCCACTTCCACCTCTTTCTTGCTTTCCATTTTTTTTTTCTGTCTACTAATTCCCTTGAGTTTCGTTTTCCTGACTAACTTGACAGAGGTCCCAGTAGGTGCAAACTCTTTAGCAAAACTGATTTAATTTCCTATTGTCTACACTGTTTGGAGAATAAAGGAGAGTAACTGAAAAGCTTCACACATGAAATATGCTGACCTGATGCTAATTCTCTCACACCAGGATAATTCTGAGCATCACACATGATCAGTTGTTTTCCCGCAACTTCCTCATTAGAGTCCTGCACATCGCCACGATATCCTTCACTTCTCTCTTTTTCATACTGTGAGAATGACTCAAACCACTAGTCATGTCTTATCCTATAGGAAAAGACATTTCAAACATATCAAACACTTTTTCTATGAGTTGCTGGTGTCTATATCAGGGGCCTCCAAACTCGGTCCTGGAGGGCCGGTGTCCTGCAGAGTTTAGCTCCAACTTGCATCAACACACCTGCTTGGAAGTTTCTAGTAAGAGCTTGATTAGCTGGTTCTGGTGTGTTTAATTTGGGTTGGAGCTAAATTCTGCAGGACACCGGCCTTCCAGGACCAAGTTTGGAGACCCCTGGTCTATATGGTTAAGTGTTTAAATATTAGTATTTAAAAAAAATTGCTGAATAATATAATGGCAGTAGTATAAATAATGAATTAAACCTCATTTCCACCAAAACAAATACTGTAAACATTATGTACAAATTTACACACAAAAAAAGCTTAAACATTTTACAGATTTTTATTATATGCACAAAGTTATTGATAATACTTTACAAAAAACAAAAACCTATTTGCATTAAATACAAATGACTCGGTCCTGGGAGAGAAAGATGAAATGAATACTTGCTTACTCTACTATTGTTTTTTAAAATGTATCTCTATTGTTGTTTTTGACCTTACATTTTCTTATTTTCTTGTAAGTGTCTCTCAATTCTCAAGTCCAGAAGCTTTACTGCCAATAATCTGTTTAATGATTCGCATTGTAGTTCCCCCGAATACTGACAAATACAAACAGCACCCTTTAGTCCCCCTTATGAACAATGAACCCTGTAGGTACCATGTATTGAACATGGGATAATAGTGGTAAAATAATGTATCATCTTTCTCTCTCTTTCTCCGTCTCTTCCCTTCAGGCCTTTCATCCTTCATCTCAGGCACCGTAAACACTCTCATTGCTGTATGTCATGTAAAGGAACAGGTCTTCTTCGTGGTGTTCCTAAAAAGAGAGACAGAGATGATAAATTTAGATCAAACAATTTATTAGTATTATTTTTTAAATGTAAAAACTGCGTATAAACTGTTCAAAAGATTGTGGTCCGCAAGAATTTTTATTATTTTTTAAATAAATACTTTTTTTTTTCCAACAAAGAGACATTCAATTGATCAAAGGGACAGTAAAGACTTATATGTTACAAAAATTCAATAAATGCAGTTGTTGAACAAAAATGTATAAGGTTTCACAAAAATAAAGCGCACAAACTCTTTTCAACGTTAAGTTAGAAAGAAATGATAATAAAAAGTGTCTTGAGCAGCAAATCAGCATTTTGGAATACCGGAGTAATGGACTTAACATATATTCAAACAGAAAACAGCTATTTTAAATTGTAATAATATTTCACAATACTACAGTTTACACTTTTTTTAATCAAATAAATGCAGCCTAATTGAGCATAAGATACTTATAAAACGTTAAAAAAAAAATCTTATCAGACCCAACCTTTTGAATGGTATTGTGTATATTAGCTATATTAAGTTTTTCAGTTTTCCATTTTTGATTTTCAAACATGAATTTATTTATTAATCATATTACTAATTTAGCATTTTAAAAACAAAATTTGTTTTTGGAACACCCTATGCTAATAAAGTTCAGTATCTTACTCAGCGGTAATGAAGAGGAAGGGTGCTCGAGTTACCTCATACACCGCAGAGAGGGGGGAACTAGATGGAGGGAGGGAATTTTTAACGAAAAAGAAGAGCGCTTCTTCTGGTCTCATAGACACCCGCTGTCTGATCAGGAAGCAGAGCTGACCGACTGGAAGAAGACGAGGAGGGTGTGGAGAGAAACTCAGTCAGATCAAAACTTAACAGTTTCATTTCTTTCTTAAAGAAGAAAGGAATAGGGAAGTTTAAGGTCAGACAGTCTCAAAAAAATTGAAAAGGCCTTAATATCCCGGCATAAAATTATGCAATGCTTATTGGCAATCATAAGATGAGTTGATTTCCGCTGTAAATTTACAGATGTTATTTTTTTTTAATAATATCCTGTTGGGGAGCATATACTGTATGAAATAAGAGTTGTCACCTGTGAGGTCTGAAGGAACAAGGTATTTCTTTTTGTCAAGCTCAGGAGCCCGTGACCTTGCAGCTCTCTCCACAATTATCTAAGGAGACAAAAAAACAAGTAAATACCCAATATAATATTCTGAAGATTCAAATTCTGTCATTATTTTCTCACTCTCTATATTACAACCCTGTTGATTTCTTTATTTTCTTTTTATTTCTGCTGTGAAAAACACAAAAGATATTTCGATAAAATGCATCCAAAAACATTTTTTTTATGGTTACCATCAGCTGTTTGAGTACCAACATTCTTCAAAATATCTTCTTTTATGTCCAGCAGAAGAATGATTTGGATTGACCTGAGGGTGAGTAAATAATCACTGAATTTTCATTTTTGGGTGAAAAAAAAAACATGTCTTAATGTAACAGAAATGTATTATTGTTTGTTATTGTAGTTTCCAACCGTGAGACTGACTGGGATTTTATCTGGATGTTTGGTGCGGACTCTCTCCCCTTCCGCTCTCCTGACCTCCAGTGGAACACTTCGCTGATACTGGCTAGACATCTGAGGGCCAAACACACACATGAACAATAACATCAACATTAAAATATAACAAACAAAAACATCTCAGGCTTTCTCATCTGATATATAAAATCATCCTCCTTAGTTATTATCATTCAAACACGGGCAGAAAAAAAACACTTGCAATGAGATAGGCAAATGATCGTTAATAACACATTTATTATCTAATCAAGTCAGTCAGTATATTTTAGAGATAACAAATAATTTTTCCATGAAACTCTCTGGGCCTTCTCCCATCCCACCATGGGCTCTTCCTCTCCTTTGCCCTCAGTCCAGATGTTGCTGGCATAAACTTCTGCCATATGTTAAAATTCATACCACGTGTATATTTTCTACAGGCTTGTCAAAATACAATAGCTAAAAGTCATAATAAATCGAAAAGATTTTTAATAATAATTATAAAGATAGAAATGTCACAAAGTTCAACCATGGAAAATGCTTCAACGTCTTTTATTACTAGAACTAGACCGGTGTTGTGCCCGTAGACTGCATAAAAACATGGACGTAGTGTCCGTGACATCACCCGTAGGATTCCGAGAAGCGTTTTTGAAACTCACAGTGGGCGCGTCACTCCCGGATAATTGTAAATGGGCAAAGAGGCGGGAGCTGGTTTCTGAAGCCACGCCCACCTAGCTCGACGGTGGTGACAGCAGCGGCAATCCACTGGTCACTCAAGTGGCCAAGCCCTTAATTATGCAGAACTTTAAGGTTATAAATTGAAACGGGATGAGTATAAAAAAAAAAATAATCACCCCCCTAACGTTGTCATGAAGGGCAAAAATTAGCGATATAGACCAAAAGCTTTTTTTAACCAGGTGTAAACATGTTTTTTTCTGCGTAAAAAGTGGGCATTTTAAACATGGGGAGTCTATGGGGTTGCCTCCCTTTTGAAGCCCGCCTCTAGCAGCAGTGTGAAGTAACAGTTTAAGTCACTCCTTGTTGGCTTCACGAGAGAGAGGGGGAGGTTGCCGCTTGGTTGTGCCGAATTCTGCACCCCTGCCAGATGAGCCCCCTCTCGTTGAAATCGCTATCTGATTGGTTAGTCCTAACCTCACCCCTAATCCTAACCCCTCCCCCACACCTACTCCTAAACCTACCAATACTAGGGGATGCATAATCTGGCAGGGTGCAAATTTCGGCACTACACCGGCTCCAGTGCCTGTCTGTTTTGTTTATGTTCACCCAACCATTCACCAAAGTCTCTCATGCCCTGCAGAGGAACATTACATAATACAGACACGAACACACATCCCGTTAGAACACAAATTAAATGTGTCATATGACATTTTTTGCATTTACTCCCACATACTTTGACATCGGAACAGCTGAGTGTGCAAAAGCATGCCAGAAATTCTATATACTGTAGCAGATCACGTGGGCCAAAAATGACTTTGGCCTGTAGGTGTTTTTTTTCCTTCTTCTTCTCTGCTCTAAATAGCAGGTTTTACTGAGCAGAAGACCACTGCAGTTGCACTATATTCCTCACAAACATGGATTAGTGTATGTGTATTTCTTTCTTCTTTTTTTATTTTGTCATTTTACACGCAAGTACTGGTGTAAATGCCATGGTATATGAATAGGGCAAATATTCACTAGCGTACTATTATGTAATATCATCACTATACCACAGTACAGTATTTTTTAACTGTTATCTGTATCTGAAACAGTTGCGAAGCCAATGGGCTTGTGATTCATGATGGTGTTGCTAAAAGAAGTTGCAACAAGGAGTGCAGCAATGCGAAAACATGTCCTCCACAGCACTGCCCGCTCCGGGAACACTCACTGTACAATTTCCACAAACCCAGCTTTTAATAATAAACAATAACAATCTGCTGTCGTCAGAAAGCGCGTGATGATGAAAGATAGCTGCGCCCATAACAACTGCTGATGACGTAAGGCCGCGAGCTGCAAAATCCTCGATCAGGAACAAAAGTGAAATAGTGCGGGTGACCGTGGGGTTGGGGTTTGAGCCTTTGGGTCACCACAAATTCACGTTCGTTTCCAGCATGAAACTAACCTTACCCACAGTCGCGAACTGGGTTTACTGGTCGTTGTGGTAAACACCAAGCATACCTTGGATGGGGTGCTGATGGATTCAGTGAAATACAACGCCTGTCTTCCCCACTTGGACGAATATCAGGTGGCCGAATCAGCGCAGTAAGGATGTCGACCTCCAAAACTCAATCACTTTATATATTTTAAGTCGCCTTCTATGTTGAAGATGTCGACTGGTCCACTTTTCCCACTAACAACAACAACAAATAATGTACCGCCTTATTCTGGGGCCTGACCAATGAAAATCATAAAAATAGACTGACATGGCATCTAGCTATTTAGGAGAGAGAGGAGACGGCGTTTAAATGTTTTTACAGTGCTTCTATTGGCCAGAGTGAGCTGTCACTCAAGGGTCCGCTTGTTCAGTGGAACCAATCAAAATAAAGGAAAGTTCGGCCAATGAAAGGAGCGCTACAGTGTATCTGCGTTACGTGCCTGACGTGTCCTTATCTTGGCGAAACCAGCCTGTGCTTCTGGTAGCAGCCCAGGACAGAGACAGTACGCTTCTCTGAAGTTTTCTAGACATAGTGCCGTTCCTTATGAACGTCCTACGTGTCGTTTTCGGCAAAACAAAAAACAAACAAAATAGAAAAAAAGTTAACCCAGAAAAATAAAGTGGCTACAATACAAGTAATACAAGTGATATAATCAGAATCAGAAATAGCTTTATTGTCAAGTGTGTTTACACACACAGGAGCTTCCAGTACAGAAAGTACAAACACAGTGCAGACATACATAATTTAAGATAATAAAAACACTAATAATAAATAGAATAGACAATACATTATAAATAACAATATAGTAATAAAATACAGAGAAAAGAAAATGTCAATAGACAAACAGTATACAGTTGTATACAACACTATACTGCTAAGTGGCTTTATTATACAGTGACACAGCAGTGAAAACAGACTGACTCAGAAAGAGATGCACACAGGACATCCAGGGTGATGCATGAAGGAGCAATAAATTGCTACACAATGATTCTCAAGTTAGTATCAAAGGGAACATTTTTACAATAATACTTATGAAAATCAAAGTTTTGAGGGGAAGTTGTACGATTATAATTATGGATGTGCTTGTGTATATTTCTGTATTTATAATTGTTTTTATTTATTGAAACTATATTATTGTGTGAGCGATGAAACTTGTTTTTGTAATGACCTTTTTATATCTGTTTTTATTGTGTTGTATATTGTACTTAGAATACATTTCGGGGCTGAATATAAAAATAAATATATGTATATTTTTAGAAATGTTTCAGATTGATCAGAATTGGGTCTCAATGTCAATTTAATCTGGATTGTTTTATGTCTAGAAAGGCCTATTTTTCCTTCTCTGTGGCACGCTCCAGCATAGATATGTGGTTCAGGCTGCTGGTATAGTTGGTGTGCGGGAGAAGGCGGCAGAATTTCCGGTGTTATCATCATCAGCCATTTTGTTAGAGGTGTTGACATTCAAACGCTGAGTTCGGCGAGCTAGTTGATATGGGCTCCGGTATAATTTTAATGTCAACTGAAACTTGGTATATTTAAGGAATTCGGTATAAACCCTTGTTAAGCAGCTTTTGTACGCGATTTCCTACTAAGCATCCTATATTAAACGTTAGAACTATAATTTTCCTCATATTTGCGTAGAATTTTCGGACGCGATAAGAAGTAGCTAGTAACGTTAGCTCTGGGAAATGGCGGCGAACGCGGCACAGCAAGCCCCGACACCAAACTGGTAAAATTATAAATCCTTTTTATCATACCATATATCTTCTGCTACATCACTTTGACTCTTGAACGACTGCATTCTATGAACGGAAACCTTTACCAAGCATGTATGATGTAAAAGTTGGTGTGAATGTCCATAGGGATTTAGCGTTTGCTAGCCTAGCTGCTTTATCTTGGTGGATATTCAGCGAATTATATCGTCTTTTGATAATTAAAAAAAACAATTTAGATAATTTTTTTTTCAATTTAGCCTAGATCGAAGACGTCGCTGTTAACATTAATATTTTAGTTCAAATTACATTGAAAAGTTATTCCACGTTGGAATTTGACTTGCGTTTCTACGTTTGGCTTGTTTATTAAAGGCCTGACTAACTTACTGGATAGCCAGTCAAGGCTGTAATATTACCGTTATGGTA
This sequence comes from Sinocyclocheilus anophthalmus, assembly GCA_018155175.1. NCBI lineage: Eukaryota > Metazoa > Chordata > Actinopteri > Cypriniformes > Cyprinidae > Sinocyclocheilus > Sinocyclocheilus anophthalmus. The sequence continues at coordinate 181,661 of JADLZN010005309.1, forward strand.
TATAACCAACACTCTTTTATGCCATTAATTATCTAAACAAGGCACGGTATGCGTAATAACTATATGCGTGACTCAATATAAAACTAACTTGCAGATTTTAAAGTGTGCAAATATTATAACGTTATATACTGGTTGCTGATGTATTCAGTTTTATTTGTATGTGAACTTTTTGTATTTTGTATGTAAAATATACAGGAAGGTTCTAGATATTGTGTAACCTAAAGTCAAATTTACCTTGTCATGCACAGGCCGTATGGTAGTAATTCAAGCGGAGAAGGGCAAGTCCATGAGAACCCAGAATGGGAAAAAGCCCGACAGGCTCTAGCCTCCATTAGTAAAAGTCAGAACTCTACCAAAACTTCACCAACCAATCGCACCCCCCAACAGGTTAGTGTTTCTTTTGAGTAGAGGTGGTTTCTAGTTGCTTTACTTGTCTATGCCTATTTTGTGTGGGTAAATGGTTGATTCTGTTCTGTTTTCTGTTAGGCCGGACCTTATCAGGCAACAGACTCTTCTGCAGTGCAGCAACAACAGCAGCAATACTATCAACAGTGGTATCAACAGAACCAACAACAGTATGCTGGTTACCCATATCCATATAACTACTACTACCCCATGCCTCCGGTAAATAAATGCACTCCTTCAAATTCTTACAGAATATGCCTATATATATTTGCCCTAAGACCTCAGTCACAATTAGAAGTATATTTCCTAAAATGTATAGTCTTGTTACATTGATACTAGAATTAAATGCAAGTATAATACTAGCCTTTTTGCTGTTTGATAGTACAGGGAACTGTCTGACATGCATCTACATTTTAGCATTTGCACGAGTGTTTATGCTTTTGGCACATGCTCTAATCTAAAGCAGTGTTCAGATATGTGTCAAAATACACCTTGCCTTGGAAATGTATCCTGGTAGATCTGGTGCTGTCTGCTGTATTATTAATATTCACAAAATAATATTGACAAAAAAAGAAATCGAATGCTTTTGGTTGGATAACATTGGAGCCTTTAATAAGACCTCTGCAGCTGAATATGAAAAGAAACTGTGCAATTCATGACTGTGCTAGTACCACCTATTTTGTGCTGTTTCAATATTTATATATTTTCCTTCAGTATGGAGGACCATATCCTCCAGGACAGTATGGTGTTCAAGGAGGCTACCAGACACCCACTACACCCACTGGACAGGTATAGACCTCCATATATCATTCTGAATTCATGCTGGCCATGTATATCAACTATTTTTGTAAGTTTTAAGTAATTCACAGATCCCTCCCTCTCTTTTTCAGGCCCCTGCTATGCCTATGATGGAAGATCAGTCCTCCAGCTATTCCTCCCAGCCCCCTCCTCCTGCAACCTCACCCACCCCCTAAGAGTCCTACATCCACTGCCCGCCCCCACCACCTCCCACCCCCTTACCTCCCCCACCAAGCCCAGTACCCCTCTACACCACACAGACCCCCTACAGCCCTAATTGTACCATGCCATACAGCCCCACTGATTCAAACCCTATGATGCAGGGCTACAATTCAGGACACATTCGGCCAGGGTACCAGGGTTACCAAGCTCCAGCATATCAGCCCCCTCAGCAGCAGGCTCCAGGACAGGGCCCGTACGGAGGCCCAGGCAGGGTGGATGCTAAGAAACCTAACAATAGCAATATGAACAAAGGTGGCCAGCAGCTGTGGCAACGCATGAAACGTACGTGTCTCTGCGCTTATGTGTGTGCAGCGTAGGGCTGTGACGATAGATCGATGCAGAATCGATTTGTGGATCGATTCCGAATGCATCGTGATTCTCTCTGGAATCGATTCTGAGCTTAGATTTTAACAGCAGATGGCGCTCTAATCTAGTTTTTATCCACACACTCAAACGCTCACGAAGAAGAGCGCTTGTTCGGTGAGTCAAAATTTCACCTCTGCTCCGAATGCTTTTATGATGTGAGATTAATGTAAACACAGCCCACTGTGAACACCCTTGTAACTCGCTTAAACCTTTTCAAACTTTATGAATGATTATTTTAGGTTCAAGTGTGTGTAAGGATTTGGAAACAAGCAGAGTATGGCTGTTTCTAAAGCATGCAGTGCCCTCTGCTGTTCAAAACTAAGCTCAGAACCTACTCGAGAAAGAATCGCGATGCATTCGGAAAATCTCAGAATCAATGCTGCATAATTTCTCCACTCGTGATGCATCGATTTATTTTCCCAGCCCTAGGCAACGTGTGCTTTTAATTATATCCTCCTAATGTTCTCTTTCTTCCCTTACAGAAGCTCCTGGATCCAGTGCTGTCAAATTTAATGTACAAAAACGCCCATACGTCATGGCCAATCATACCTTTACTCCAGGTGAACAGGCCCCTGGATTGGCTTCCCCCACTGCGACAAACCCATTGCCTGGGTCTGTTACTGCAACCTCTACCACTTCCTCAGGAAGTGCCCAAACTCGGTAAGCATACTGGGTAATATTTTAAGTTGAGGTAAATCATTAGAGCTGTGCTAATTTAAATGCAATGTATTACCCATATTAACTAAGTCATATTTAATTGTCATTTTAAATAATTGTAAACCGTTTTATATATCTTGTAGGCCTCAGGACTGGCCACAGGCCATGAAAGAGTATGTACAGCGCTGCTTTACAGCCTGCGAATCTGAAGAGGATAAGGACCGTACGGAAAAAGTGCTGAAAGACCTTCTGCAGTCCAGACTACAGGATGGCTCTGCTTACACCATCGACTGGACCAGAGAACCACTGCCAGAGTGGGTTGCATCTCTGTTCTGTAACTTTCTACCCTTGGTTCAGTTCAGCATTCTTTGTTCATTCAGCTTCAGATATGCTATTTCAAACTATTAACTACTGGCACTAAACAACCACTTGCTTTATCAGTTTGAAGCCAAAGCAGTCTCGCTGGGAGCCGGTTCCTCATCGTTCTCAGGAGAATGCTATTGGGAGAGGTGGAGCCACCCGTGGCAGGGGCGGGGCCAGGTTGGGTAACTACAGAAATGTCTTTTCTCAAAGAAGCCCCTCTTCAAGCTCATCCCACTCCTCATCACGATCCCCGTCACCTCACAGCCGACACAGGGACCGGAGTAGACATCATCGCAGGTAATGCACAGGGTTGCAAACTTGCTTAATAATCTAATACAATCACTTTCATTCATCAGTATAAATATGAAAGGATTTGGAGATCTGTAGGATTTGACAGGTGATTGTGTTCCTCCTTTAGTGACTCTGGCTCTCAGTCAGACAGCAGCATGTCAAGTGATCTTCGACTTTCACTGTCCCGGCGGCAACAAAAGGCTGGCCGAGGCCGTGGGGTAGAAAGGGAGCGAGGTAGAGGAGCTGCAGGAGAGAGAGGCAGAGGAAGAGGCAAAGCAAACAGAGGGCGGAGGTGAGATATTATTGTTTGTACAACAAAATTAAATGGCATTACCAAACTTTAGGGAATGTTTTCATCACATTTTGCTCAGTATGACAGTTTAGCCACTTTAAAGGGGTCATGAACGGGCTATTAAAACTTATTTTATACTGTTGTCTGAGGTCCACTTATGACGTTCGCGTGGTTTTTACATTCAAAAACATCAAAATCAATAAATAATAGGTTATTTTCTACCCTGGTTTTGAGGCCGGCTCGAGAAATGCTTGGTTATGGGCGTGCCGCATTGAAGACTTGGAAGTAAACGCCCACTGCTATGATTGGATAATAGTTTTGCATAGTAAACTAACTTTCTGTGTGTCTGTTACTAATATAAGAATATATATATTAGTATAAGAAACTAATACTAATTTCATATGATTGGAAACTTATTTGTCTTATTCTACTTATTATATAGTTTTAAATAGAAAATGTTAAATAAATAAATTAAAACATAATAAACAAATTTTTGAATTTGACAGATGAAAATTAGGCTATTGCAAAGGTAAAAAGAAAATACCCTTGTAATTCACTTTAAGGAGTCACATGTCACCTCTTATTAGGAAGGATAATTTTGATCAGAATTTTTGATTATTGATCAAAAGGTGCTCCTAAATTTTTTAAATTAGGAGGAAAAGAGCTCCTAAAAATAAAAGCATAGCGCCATGTGTAACAGTATATTAGATCCATCTTAAAGAGACAGCAGCCTAAATAAACATGCTGCTGTCTTTCATTATACAGTGAAGACTATCCAGTGTTATTTTACAGTTGAGTAGATTATAGACCTAACTGAAAAAAATAAAAGTACTGTTATTTAATTTGTATCTTATGTTTTGTTTGTGCCATTGATTGTAATTAATTTTGGTTATTATTTATTAGTTACTATGTCTTTTTTAGTTAAAAGAATTCAAATCGAGTGCACGTGATTTTGGGTGGGGCGGACGGGGGCGTGGTCCATGAGATATAGTCCTGCCACCACAGCTGGAAAAAATCCTAGGAAACACTGAATACATTTAATAAAATTAGAAATATGCCATTACAAAGGTAAAAAGGAAAATGCCACTGTAAATCACTTTAAGGGAGTCAAAAGTCACCTCATATTAGGAAGGCAAATTTTATATCAGAATTTTTGATTATTGATCAGAAAGTGCTCCTAAATTTTTTAATTAGGAGGACAAGCGCTCCTAATTACAAGAAAACACTGCTCTTAAACTGGGGGTGTGACTGGTATGGCTGTGGAATGGGGGTTGGCTGAGGAAAAATTAAGGAAAAAGATTTTTTTTTTTTTTGCTTACCCTGACTGTCATGTGAGTATCAGTGGGCGGGGCTACAGAATTCGGCATGATATTCTTCTGTGGAGGCGGAGTTTAACCTATCTATTATGTCAGGTAGGCACGTTCCAGGATCTGGCGTTCGCTGGGCCTGATGTCAATAAAAGCTTTTATTTCAGTAACAAGGACATTTTCAGTTCTGAAACTAATTAGGTTTGGGTGATATCTACCAAATTGGCATCGGACTATGTCTACAGTGAAACATCTTGATGGACGATGACATCGGGGGTTAGGGGGTGTGCCCGAAGTGTGAATCCGTATGCAGAAAGGCATGTAAAACAAATAACGCGTTCTATGGAGACACTTATGGGACATGGTTAGCCGCTTGCTAGCGGTAGACTATTACATTATAGTACATGAAAGTTAACTTACCACATACACAGAGTAAGGAGAGATGACTGATAGGACAACATCGTGATGTCTGTCAGCCATCGGCGACGGACGATGGCATCGTCTGTCGGCCCAACCCTACCTCTTATATATCAAAAGTTCAAGTAAAGGTTGATTTATCAATTCATGACCCCTTTTAAACATTTCTAGTGGCCTAATTAACCTTCTTTTCTGACTTCCATCAGGAATATGGAAGACCTCTCCAGCGGTATTGGTAAAAAGCGGAAAGGTGGTAACGCAGGGCTTGACTTTCATGACCCAAATCGTGAAGCGAAGAAGCAGAGCCGTGCAGCACGCTTCCACACTAAACTACGCACTGAGCCCCTAGTGTTAAACATCAATGTTTTTGACCTCCCCAATGGCACCCAAGAGGGACTGAGTTGGGATGATTGCCCCATAGTCGGCACCTGTCAGGACATCACCAAAAACTACCTGCGCCTGACCTGTGCCCCTGACCCTGCAACTGTCAGACCTGTATCTGTGAGTGTTTCTCAAAGTGTTGCTTATTTTAGAGATTTGTTTAAAGGGGTCCTATTATGCTTTTTCTCTTTTTGAATTTTAGTTAGTGTGTAGTCCAGGCCTGGACTTCTGCCTTTCACTGTCGTAACTCCTCCTTTTATCCTTCCGGATCTCCTCCGTGGGACTCGAGACCGGTGGGTGGTGCAGGTGTCGCTCGTTATCAATTACTCCACCGGCCTCGCTCCGTTCCCACGGCTCTCGGCCCCGCCCCCACTCGTCACAAAGGTCTACAAAGTTACAAATCTCAAAGTCGACTCCAAAGGGAGATATTTCATTTTTTTTTAAATCGCTTTTCAAGAACTACAACGAACGGCTCGTTTGGACTACAGCATTGTTTTCCGGGTTTTGTGATGTCACAAATCGGCCCATTAGAATATAATTAATATTCAAACATACGACATCTAAGGTTGCGGGGTGGGGAGGGGCGAGGTCGTGGTTAGAACGTTTGGTTGAGTGCATCAGACAAGACGACGTAGATGAAGTGCTGCTGTAGCCTCTAGTTTTCGCAAGTTATTACACATGCACCTGAATAATTATGTATGTAAATATGTATGTTACAATTATGAAAACGTTTTTATAAATTGCTGACAGTGCAATACTGGAGAATGATAATCTGCAGAATTTATCATTCAATTTTGAGACTACAATGTTTCCCATACATTGATTTTTATATCACTGTATTTCTGAAGGAAACCGACTGTCTTCAGAAAATTATAGATGTCATTTTCATTTCATCTTGCATGTAATGTCTGAGCAGCGTTTGTGAGCTGAGCGCTGCTTTGTGTACAGTGTTACTGGGGAAACCTCTGTTTCTCCCGCTTTAAAGAACCTGCTGCTGGCAGAGAATTAATTTGCATTTATATGCCGCCACAAATAGAGAGTCCAATCTGTGGGAAACACTGGACTATGGTATAAATAAATAGTAATAAACTGTATAACAGTTTCACTTCAATTCATGTTATAATGTTAGAATTAAAGAACAATAAACATAATACATATGCACTTATCTGTACATAGTAAATGCAGTTATTTTTAAGCGGTTGTTGACATCTAAGACGTGATTTTGCCAAAAAAATTAAAATAACGTTACCACTCTAAAATGTCTTGCAATATCCGTGCGTGCAAAGGTTCTGCATGATCCTCTTGTTCAATATTCTCTTGGTCTGAATCCGGCTCAAATTGATATGGCAATATTGATGCCATCCTTAACCGGAGCAGACGGAACTGGTTGCTTTGGCAAGGGGCGGGGCAGTACTGAAACACCGTCAAAGCTGTTCGCCAATCACGAAGCACTGGGACAGCTAACCAATCACGTTACATTTTGTTTTTCGGAAGGCGGGCCTTCATCAAACCCGGAACTAATTGAGCCGTTTGTGCCAGGCTGGGGAGAAAGGTATTGTAATGTAAATTATGTGAAAAATAATGAATTTTTTTTAACCACCAAGCATGAGAGCATGTTCTAGTACACCCCAAAACAAAATCAAGACTTTGTAAAAGAGCATAATAAGACCCCTTTAATGGTTATAATTGTGTGGTCAACACAGGATGCTTTGTGTTATTTGTGGGTTGTACTCAAAAGTGGTATGTAGTTGGTAAATTAAGCAGATTTATTAGAAGATTTGTATTGAATCTTCTGTTGTGTTTTAGGTGTTGCGAAAGTCCCTGATTGCGGTTCAAACTCATTGGAAATCCAATCAGGATTACTTGTACGCATGTGAACAAATGAAGTCAATACGACAGGATCTCACTGTGAGTAACACTTAGTAGTACCACTTTTCTGCTTCACATTTTTATCTTTTAGTGTCTTATTTTGAATTCTTGTCATTCAGGTTCAAGGTGTGCGTACAGACTTCACTGTGGAGGTGTATGAGACACATGCTCGCATTGCTCTGGAAAAGGTATGTGCATGTAAAGTTAGCTCCGATTAAAAGGCATTTTTCTTTCATTTGGACTAAACCAACATTTCAACTGTTATCAGGGTGACCACGAGGAGTTCAACCAGTGCCAGACCCAGCTGAAGGCGCTGTATAAAGACTGCCCATCGGACAACGTGGGAGAATTCACTTCCTACAGACTTATCTACTACATCTTTACTAAGAATTCTGGAGGTAAACATTGCCTTTTTGTTAAATGAACAGTCAAGTTTTTACTCTCACTATTTTGCAGTCCATTTCATTGTTTCTCAATCTCTCATGAAGTGTTTAATGCCTTCGCTAATTTTTTCTTAGACCTGACGACCGAGCTTGTGTATCTGACCCCTGAGCTCCGTGCTGATCCGTGTGTAGCTCATGCTCTTGAGCTCCGTACTGCCTGGGCGCTTGGAAACTTCCACCGGTTCTTCAGACTCTATCAGAATGCTCCACGTATGGCTGCTTACCTTATTGATAAGTTTGTGGAGCGTGAAAGAAATCTAGCGCTGAGGGCCATTATTAAAACGTGAGTGCAGATGCCAGGCAGATTGCTTACAAAAATTATGCTATTGATAATTGAAGTCTAAAGTTTTATTTTTTTCCATTCTGTTACAGGTTCAGGCCCTCTGTGCCGGTGGAGTATGTGCAGTCCAGCTTGGCCTTCCCAGATTTAGACTCATGTTTAGTATTTCTAACAGAGCTTGGAGTTACATTCACTCCCTCTGACCCAAGCAAAATAGACTGTAAAGTCAGCTCAGCCAGTCTTACAACCTCGTAATATGGGGAAAGGTTGGGGAGTGACCAGAGAATTTTCATTTATAGAGCTTAAAAAGACTGTAGATAAGGGACCAGATATCTACATAGACGCACTCAGAGTCTAGTGCTGATCGTATTTATGAAAGATAACTCAGAATTTTTAACTCTTGTAGAGTGATGGACTTTCTGACGGATTACACATCCACACACAGGGACTTAGGTGCTATATTCAAGACCCAGTATAACCTATTCACACAGCCCATTTAGTGAAGTATCAGGCAATCAATTTACTTGCACACTATCCCTTACACCAATAGGAAAAAAGGCAAAGATCTGATGGGGTAGGGTCAGCAGGTCATGTCAGGTCCCATATCACAGAGCTCAAAAAAGCATTTAAGCTAACAGTGTTGTGTGTTCTCATGTTTCTCTCCTCTCAAGCAAACAGCCGCAAAGCTCAAGACCTGAAACATCATGGTTAATCCAGAATATATTGTGAGCCAGTTTCCACCAACAGCGTACCAGCTCATCAAGTCTATATGAAGGCTCCTTCTGCAAGGTTTTGGTCATCATTAATGGACTTTAAAGCCAAGTGAGCTATAGTGCAATCCTTCAAGCAAGAAGAGGATGGTTTGTATTCCCTATCTTTCTCTTTGCCTGAGATGTCTTCAGTGAGTCAGTGGTGGAGGCGTTCTGTTAGATCTCCCGGCTCCCTTCATCTCTAAGATCCTAATGCTGATAGCATGTAATATTTGGACTGAGCTATAACAAGACAACCACCTGAAGAAATGCAGATTAGGCCCCGTTTTGCATCATAAGTTCCACCCCCTTCCCACACAGTCTCTTCTCCCTCACCTGCACATCATCAACAGTCAAGAAGCTGGCCTTCATTAGTTATACATACCCTCCTAATTGTTCCTCGACACCCAGGAAGCACAGCTCAGTGACTCAATCTTCTCTTTCACTTATACCCCAGCTGTGATCTGAATAGGGCCAACCATTTTAAAAGTCATCCAAGTCCACTTACGGAATTCATTCACCAATAGGTTTGACCACCGGCCTCTGAAGAGCAAAGTCCTCTACAAAACATCGCCCAGCATAGAAGTTTCCTACGCCTAACATGCAGTCAGTCGGCGAAGAAAAAGTCATTTGGAATGGAGAGTAAGCTCAGTTTTTCTTCACAGCAAGTTGGAGGCTGTCTCTTGTGTTCTCTCCAGATGGTGATCTTTACTAGTCACCTCACTCCTGCAAGGGCATCCACTGTCTGGCTGGGGTTTGGAAACACATGGGTTTGTATGGCTCCTTAAGCTTTGGCCACGTCTACTGGTAATGGCTGGTAAGAAGGACTTGATGCTTTGAAAAGTGTGGTGGATCTTCATTCAGCTTGGGTTGAGGTGTTACCACTGTTGAACAACATGCTTGGCTTGGTAGCTGTTAACCCTTCTGGCAGGTTGTGAATGTATAATTTCTCATTTTAAAATGGGCCTAATACTGAACCCTGTTGCACCCCTTATCTGCAAGATTGACACCAAAATCCATACAAAAATCAAAAAGATCTGCTCATTTTACATGGATATTACTGTGATACTGTATTAAATCTCAGAGATTGATATGGTATCATGGTCTTAATCTAGCCAATGATTGAAGCATTGTAGTAAAAAAGTTGTACCAATTCAAAGTATTACAAAGTTCATCTAATTCACCTTGATTTATAATAGACTGCGTTAAAATTGGAGTTGACACTCCTACATCAATTTAATTGTAAATGAATGAGGAGAATGTGCAGCAGCATTTGCAGTTGACATAATCAGGTTTATTTAATGTTATTAAGATCTAGCATGGATAAGGCTTGGGTCTGAAATATGTGTGCTTTAGCAAGATGTGCTCAGGGCCACTATAAGCAGAAAGCACCCCTAACACCTCATTGGAGAAATTTGTACATATGTGCTCATGTAAATAATGTGCAAAGTGTAATTTATTTCTTTTTCCTTAGTTACTTTGATTTCATAATTCATTTTGTTTGTTTGTACAATGGTAAGTGTCATTTTGAGCTATAGTTATTTTGCTGGCAGTTTTAAAAGTTTAAATATTATATTTTTGGGTGGTGAGCATGTTCACACTGATATGCGGTTTAGTGCAAATAACTGACATTTTAGAGTTTAAAATAATTCTAAAATTTCTTGTTCCCCTAGACATTAAATAAATTACATGTTAGAAAGTAAAACATCCAATCCACACTCATGAAGTCAGGGATTTATGGATTGATATGCCAAATCTTTCCCTTGTTGATCATTGCTTAATATTCCCAAGTAATTTTTATCATATTTATTTACTTTAAGTCATCTTAGCTTTGTTTATCATCTTCCTCATTTCCCAATTCAGTTTTTCTTGCTCTCATACCTGTAAAAAACTTTCGCACAAAAGTATCCAACAATAAGAGAAAGATTTGGCTTAAGCAAAAGCACCAAGATAATGATTCCTTTCATTTGCAACTTGTCTTAACTGATGTGACTTAGTAAAATAATTACTGAATGACTGCAATGTATCGAAGGTGGGAAATTGTGGTAATCAATCAAATTTTTTTTTTTAGCTCATTTTGTTGACCTTAGAGCTTCATCTTGTATTTGGTTGTATATTGTAAATTAATTTCTTGCTACTGGTTGTCACACTGACTTTGCTCTCCTCTCCTCAACCTTCAACCCCTCCCACCCCTTGTTCTCCTCTCTCCTCCTGCACTCCTTCATTACCAGATTCTCTCTCTCTTCTTGCAGTCATGCATATTTGGAGCAAAGCAAGAAATGAAAAGATGAGGGCAAAACTAATCCAGAGGCACACTGGAAATTGGGCATTGAGACATCCAGACATCAACCAATTCAGATTCTTCATTGTGCCTGTTGTTGTCTGATGCATTTGTCATTTTGAGGAGAGCCTGGTGATTTCAATTTGCAATGTTTTTCTTGATGCCAATCACAAAATCTTTATGTAACATAACAAAACCACCGATGATGTATGGGTTTTATTTTAGGAATTGCTTCATATAGTGTTTAGTAGAATTGCTGCTGTATGTTCAGGTGTGTCTTTTGTCTTAACATTGCTTTTTTTCCTCTAACTATTTTAATGTGTTGTTTGTTTTTTTTTTCTTACTGTTTGCTGCTGTATTGTTTGGTGTTTTGTTTATAGACTTGAGGTTTCTGATGTCTAACTTTGGGGTTTAATATAAGCTGTAGAATTGCATATTGGACATACCTGGACATACAGATGATCAGAAATGTTCTACTCATGTAAACTCTAGATGTCCAAGCAGCAGGTTAGATAAATCCTTACAATAATTCCTCTCAGGTCTTCAAAGCTCACTGCATTTTCTAATGGTTACGTTGATTGGCTGCCCATGATGCCTATTACTTAAGGATTGTCCAAAGCAATGTTGATTGTCTCAAATGATGCCACTGTTAATTTTTCTTTCATGAAATGTATTTTTAGCCCTTGCTGTTGTAGTTGATGCATATTATTTTAACAGCAGTATTACTAACAGTCTCATCCCTCTCTTCAAATGTTGCCTCTCCCTTTGCACATCTAATTTCTTTAACTTCTTTCCTTTGCATCAGCTCTTTGCTTTTTTCCCGCCGTTCATATTGTTTGTTTAGATTTGCCTCCAAGTGTTCTTACATTTAAACTTTATCCATTGATTTTTTTTTTGTTGCTTTCTCATCTTTAATTTTTTCCAGCAATCTGTTTGTTTCCGCATGTTTCTCTTGTCTCCCTCTTCTTTCCTCTATTATGTTCTGTAATGCAATGTTGTGATTGGTATATATGTAGTCAGTGCTTGGCAGTAAGTATTTTGATAGGACTGTACTTGCATCTGTTTCTTCTTTTACAGCTCCATCTCTGAAAGAACTAATGTCTCTGCCCTAGCTAGTGCTCCATGTGTTATTATACAGTGGGGTTCACAAAGAAAATACTGCCATTTGTAGATGCTGATCTGTACATAATGTACCTACTTATCTTGAGAGAAAAATAAAGGTGTTTTTTTATACTAGTTGAAACTATTAATCTGCCAAATATGACCAGAGTTACAGAGGCTTATATATACAGTGTGCTCCCAGCTCTGCTTCTTAGTTATTTTATTTGTTAGCTTAAATATAGAATTTAACACTTTTGTGTTTTACAAACTCGAGATTTTTCACCGATTCCAATCTCACTGTAACTTGCGCAATATAATGCGTGAATGCATGAATATTAATACAGGAAAGAAGATTATTTGAAGTAGGCTACTTTAGAACCTAGTAATAATCTGTAGGTAATTTCATGTAAAGTTTCATATTTCTGCCGTTTAGATTACACTACTGTTCAAAGTGGGTCAAGATTTAAATCTTTTAATTTGGAGAAGGATTTTTTTTTATTCCTGAAGGATCATGTGACACTGGAGTAGTGGCTGCTGAAAATTCAGATGTCATAAATTATGGTGTATAATATATTTTGAAATAGAAAGCCGTTACTTTAAGTTTGTAATAATAGGAAAATAATGGTATTTGATCAAATAAATGCAGATTTGTTGAGCATAGGAGACTTCTTTAAAAATGAATGTTTTGTGTGTGTGTGTGTGTGTGTGTTTCAAAAAGTAAATTATGCAGAAGCACGATAACTTGACAACAGCAAAGTTAGGTCTACACTTCTGAAACATTTATTAGAATATTTCTGTCTTACCCTTTATACCAAATGGCATTGGCTATTACATACGAGCACCTTCAGGATAGACCCCTCAGAAACTCTTTGAGGGACAGGAAAACATCAGGACAACCACATTCATGGAAAGTTTCACTTGAATTCAAAAGACTCCGAGGTTGATTGACTTTATCCTAGATTTTTGACACTGTACACAAGAATGTTGGTAAACATTATTCAAGTAAAGGCATGGGCTCTAAGCCCCATGATGGTTCTCATTACAGTCCTGTAGTTCACTACACTAGTAGGAGGGCTAGTAACACTCGGTTGCACGCGTTTCAGTGGAATAAAACCTTTGAGTGTTCAGTATGTGTCTTATCTGTCCCTTTATAATAATACAAAAATGAAACAAAACCACAATAACACTTTCTAAAGAAGAGCAGGATTTGGGAGCAGACCTAAGCCTTAGGGTTTAGGTAGATGATGGCTTCATCTCTTTATGCTTTTGCATTAATAATCTCGATAAACTCTGGTTTCAAGGAAGCGCCGCCCACCAGGAAGCCGTCCACATCTTTCTGAGAAGCAAGTTCCTTGCAGGTCCCCCAGGACCGAGCCCTGAAAATGGGGACCACAAACAGAGTGACATTTTGACCAAAGAGTTTTTGTATATATATATATATATATATAGCAGCACAAATCAGATATTTGTATTGTTGATGATATTTGGATTTGTTGTTGCTTGGGAAATGTCTAAATCTTCTGAAAAGTCAAGCAAATTCTTTCCTAAGTGCCCTAACGTAAGCAGCTTCACCAGTTGTTTATAGCGATAAACTAAACTGGTATCATGTTGGAATGTGTGTTATGAATGCATAGCACCACCCAAATTAGATACCTCATTTGCATACCCATAATGCCTTTCACGGTTAAGGTCATTGTTTCAGTCACCACCAATGAGGTACTCACTCAAAGTCAGAAGTTGACATGAACAATTGCTAATAGTTAGAAATTGTCTTAGTATTTGTTCAGTAGGTTTCCTTTAAAAGGAAACCCCTTCATGACTGTTAAAGAACAGAAAGATTCATATAGAAACCGCTCACTTTTTTTAAAACTGATATTAACCTTTTAAACAGCTCTGTGCACCACATTCATATATTGTTACTAGCCTAAATTATGCCATCTTGGGATAGTATGGCTAGTAGACCAGGGGTGAAAGAACTGACAGACATACCCATAATGCCTTATACATCACTTTCAGTCTTCAAGTGTTTCAAATGTTACTATACATTTTTTTTTCTTAGTCACCATGAGTGAGACGCTCGCTGAAAATGATGGGAGAGGTTCACTGCACAATAACTAACTGGTTGATTACTCTTTTTTAGTATTTGTATAGCGGGTTTCTTAACTGTTAAAAGAAAGATTGTTATTATTAATGTTTTTTAACAATATTATGTGACTCAGTAGGCATTAGTCCATGCTTCACATATGAAACAGTAGTATGCAACATTGTTGGTCACATTACTTCAACCACAACCTCCTTAAAGTTCTTCATTCACCACAAATGAGGAAGCTGCTCTAGCTGGAAATTCACTCTTTTAGTATTTGTCCAGTAGGTTTCCTTTAAAGGATGACCCGTTTTAAGCTTGATTAAAAAAAGCAAACAAAACAGCAAAATTTAACATGTTAAATTAAGTGTTTTGTACTAATCAAACATATTACAGACATATGTAAATAGTGACCATTTTAATTCTAAGCACCTCAATGTTGTTACTACACACTTTTGACTTGCCCGCGTACTGAACACATAGTTTGATGGGTTTATGTAGTTGTGCTATATGACTATAATAAATCCCAACATGATGTTTTTATATAAACATACTGTTGCCAATAGTCAAGCATGAACAATAAATCTTCTCAAAGCACCCATAAAGTAACCACTGGCTTACCAGTGCTTAGAGTAACACACAACACTTGCATCGTGAACAATTATTTTATTTTTTTTTATCAGCAGTTTAGAGTGCAAATCAAAGAGTTTTAAAAAGACTAACCTCCATAAATGATCCTGATGGAGTTGGCGACAGCCTCTGAGACATTGGCCTTCAACCACTGTCTGAGCTTGTCATGCACCTCCTGAGCCTGTAAGAACAGCAGAGAGATGGAGTCACTGAGGTAAATGAATTCTGGGAACAAGTTTTAAATCTCTGTGCTCCAGCTCAAATGGCTTGTCTGTACCTGCTGGGGTGACGCAGTTTTTCCAGTGCCGATGGCCCACACAGGCTCATAAGCAAGGACCACTTTGCTCCAGTCCTTCACATTATCTAAAAGAAATGATATGGTCTTCTATCAAATACAAGGAATGTTTTATTATAACTAACATATATGCTTCACTAAATTGAAAGATACCTGCAATGAACTTGGTCTGTGAAAAAACAACTTTCTCCGTGATTCCGGCCTCCCTCTCATCCAGCTTCTCACCGATGCAGGCGATCACGCCCAAACCGTTCTCAAGAGCATGAGCGACCTTCTGCCCAATCAGCTATCAGGAGAAATTAAACCAAAGAGTAAGATCAGAGAATGCATATGATTCATTAAGAGAAATGGTGACTGATTATGTGATACTGTTAAATGCTATCACTGGGGGCGTGTTTACATTTGCATAATAATGCATTTCATGTTTAACTTTCATTCACCTTCGGTCTGTTTCAGTCACCATGAGTGAGATACTCACTTAAAGAGATGGGCAGGATTCACTAGACAATAGTTAAAAGTCTCTTTTAGTATTTGTCCAGCAGGTTTCCTTTAAAAGGAAACCCACTTTATTTTTGTTAAAGAAAGAAAAAAAACAACAACTTTGTTTTAAGAAGTTAAGCAACCATCAAATGTGCATTTATTTATGCATAATGAGCTCCAATATTTATTGCCTGTATAAAACAGTGATGGGTGCTCTGGAAGCACTGCTTTCTGAAACTTTGAAACCTTTGCAAATCAGCCAACAGCTAGAGTCACATGATAAATGATGCATTGTTACATCATAACAGTTTTGAAATGTTTATAAATTTATTACAAGGGGGGCGATTATTGTGAACCCAAAAAACTGTTTATAGTTTTTAACTAATCTAAAAGGAAATTAAAAAGGAAGGTTTTTTTTGTAAATGGAAGGAAGGTGTGAGATACTTCAAACAAGACCAAATGAGCTTTTACGAATACCACAGGTAATGTGTCTGAAAATTGTGGTTTTAGCCAGAAAGTAACAGTAAACAGTACAACTGTTATAAATCAATATGCACACTAGGGGGCAGTATATACTCAGTTTCAGTGTAGTCTTTCCAGACTCAACACTGACATCAAATACACTTTAAACAATTAATGCATCTCAAAAGCATAATTAAATTAATCTTTTGTTAAATGATGAAATATGTAAAATAAATAAATTGCTCATGAACACAAGAAAAAAACCATGGAGGACTATATTCACTCCACCACAGGTGCTGATTTATTCTATAATGAAAATTGGGTTTCATATAACGCGTTAAAGCACAGAGTTACCTCATCACTCTCTCCAAACACATGGCGTCTCTCAGAGTGTCCCAGAATAACCCATTTTATTCCACAGTCCTTAATCATCGCAGGGCTAAAAGAATAAGACAAATCATTTATAGTGACAATGAGTACAAATAGCAAAATACATTTAAAACAAAACAAAAAAGAAGACCAAAAACATGAATAAATTGAAGATTATATTTTCATGACTTATTTGTTCATATGTTATGTGAACCGTAAATTGGATGATATGTACCTGATCTCTCCAGTGAAGGCTCCCTTTGCAACCTTGTAGCAGTTCTGTGCAGCCACATCAATGTTAGGATTCAGCTTGGACCTGGCATAGTCGAGGTAGATGGATGGAGCGCCACACACAACCTCTGTGAAACAAAATAAACAAACACATTAAACCACCACTGGAAAGATCACTGTGAATTGTAGTCACTGCAGTTTTTCTTTAACATGACAGACCACCAAAGCAAAGTCACGAACAAATAGAAGATATTTAACCATTCAGATTGCTGACAGGACATCTTGATTAAGAACATCACAAGATAGATAGAATATTAAAAGTTCCTTTTTTGAATTAAAAAAAAAAAAGTTTCTTTTAAAAGCAAACTATTGAAAGCAAAGTTGAGACAAGTATTATTTTTTCTTATCCCTGCAGCATCATATTTGATACATTTCTAAAACCTAAACAAATTTTTTTTACATGCCTTCTGTTGTCTGACTGATCGTTCAAACTTTTTTTAGTAAGTCAACGGCCTTTTGCACATGTGTCTTCCTGATTT
Source organism: Sinocyclocheilus anophthalmus (assembly GCA_018155175.1). Lineage (NCBI taxonomy): Eukaryota > Metazoa > Chordata > Actinopteri > Cypriniformes > Cyprinidae > Sinocyclocheilus > Sinocyclocheilus anophthalmus. The sequence goes on from JADLZN010005309.1 coordinate 198,972, forward strand.
CATAAAAGTAACAAACCATAACTTTTATTTGTTACAGACATTTCAAGATGAACATTTAATGGAACTAGAGCAAAATATGTGTTAAAATCTCAAATCGGTCCGAACAGGCTTTTGAATCACATTAATTTGTTCATCTTTCAATCATCATTCTATTGCATTGAATTATATGCTTTGCCCTCCAAAGTAAAAACAACCAAAAAAACAATTCGATCCAAAATAAGCATTAAATCTCATCTTACAAGACATAATATTGGGGAATATTAAGTTACAGCTGATATGTACAGTTGTGCTCAATTATTCTTACTCTTGGTAAATATGATCAAAGGCGGCTGTGAAAATTAATCTGTATAATCAACTCCTTTAAGATTTTATTTGAAAATTACTAAAGATCTACCTTTCCTTGGAGATAGAATGAGAGAGAAGCTCCATTATGAATTAATGTTTTCTCTAATACACTTGTCGCAATTAGATCCCGTTATCCATACTTTTGCCACCTCCTTTGCCAGAGAAACGCTGTGAGTCCTTCACTATAATGCCTGACGGGTTTTAGACATCTAGTCAGAGATCAGAAACCTTCCTTCACACAGAAGCCAACGGGGCGAGTCTCTCCGGACCCTCAATTTCAGCTGCATCTGATGCCTCCCTCCTCTTCAGTTCACCACCTCTTTCTACAGGTTTCATCTCCGGCAACTGGAGCCGGCCAGGACAGAATCTTGGGTTTGTTCTCAGGGACCATTTTTGTTTTGATTTGATGTTTGTTTGTGGATCTTATCCTGTTGGAAGATCCACTGGCCGCTTATTAGATTGCATGACGTCCATTTTTTTATTTATCCTTGGTACCTATAGAATCCATATGCCATCTACCGAACAAGATACTCCGGATCTCCGGCCGAAATATAGCCCCACCGTAAATCCAGCAGTATATTCATTGCCTACCCTGGGGGCTTTTAGTTTACCCGTGTGCACCACCCATCTTGAGTGTTGCCTGGTAAAAACTATTTTTTAGTTTCATCTGACGCAGTGACCCAGTCGCGTTTAAGTTCCCGTCGTGTCTAATCAAATACATATGCTGTAGTTTTTTTTGGATGAGTGCGTTTTCTTTTCTAGTTTTTTCTTGAAACCCTCCCAAACAACATTGTTTTTTTGTGGCTTTCTGACCCCAAGACTCATCTATTTTCTGCAGTTCTCCAGCTGTGATCCTTGGGAGTCTTTTGTCCACTCAAACTCTCCTCCTCACCGTGGATTAGGACAATATAGACCGGGTGTGTGTATAGTAATATATATATTATACGCATATTATATTATATATATTATATTCGTATATATAGATTATATTTTTTATTATTATTTTTAATGAAAGATCAATTGGATAAACAATGCAGATTTATTTTTACAGCCTTCTTTGATCATATTTACCATATTTAATAATTTTGAGCACAACTGTATATACACTTTATGCAAGTAGTCGGTTATAAAAATTAGATTTACATTAAAAGCGGTCAGAACTCATCTTACATTTTGGCCATATAAACAACATCAGCACCAAACAGCATATTTTTGCTCAGTTTGGGCCACTTAATAAAACTTTACCTCCTCAAGTGTGAACAATACGATAACAAAACAAGATTCAATAAGATTTTGAAGTGACATGTGGCCAAGTATAGTAACCCATACTCGGAATTAGTGCTCTGCATTCGCTCGTCGCGTGCACACAGAGCAGTGGGCAGCCATTTTTTGCTGGGAGCAGTTGGGGGTTTGGTGCCTTGCTCAAGGGAACCTCAGTATTGGTATTGAAGGTGGGAGAGAGCGCTGGACATTCACTCCCCCCACCTACAATCCCTGCCGGTACAAGACTCGAACCCACAACCTTTGGGTTACGAGTCCAACTCTCTAACCATTAGGCCACAACTTCCCAAGCTGTTCCATTTTTAAAAAAAAATAAAAACAGGCCTGACTATTATTTCATATGTCAGTTTTTATTTCAGAGTTAATATAACTTAAGGCGCTGCTGTATTACAACTGGAGGTGGCATTTAAACTGTAAAGTTATCTTGGGTCAGACTAATTTAAACCCACTGTAAAGGGCACACATATCTGGCACTTCACCCCCCTTGATAAAAGGTCAAAGGAAGAGTTACTCATATGACAGCATACTACAGAGGCCATGAAGTAAAGCAAAAAGGCAAAAGCTAGTCCGAGATGTGACAGTCTGACCTGTGACCTTTGCGCGTTAAGCGCTTCTCTCAGGTTTCAGCACATGAATGAAACAGACAGCCACAAGCAGCGTGACTTTTGGACTTTACCAATTCAAAGTCCACTGTTGTGCGATTGACAGACCAACCCTGTCTGGAGCCTCAAATAAAGCCGTAAGAAAACTCGGACAGTGAAGAGCGGAAACAACGCGGAACGCAAAATCACTCAAAAATGCCCTACTGTGGCCAATATCGTTCTTTTTCATATTAATATTTTTTTAAATAAATGGTATGAGCTAATACAGCACAGATTTGTTGATAAACCAAGCATATTGATCATCCCGTCATTTGATTGGACAAGCCTCGAACACATTGTGGCTACGTGCTGGAAGTCACAGCCGTTTCAAGCTTTAACCCTTGAGTCACCACACATGAGCATCATTCATTCATACACAACACGACGGCCAGTCGACTCGTTTATAAAGCGAATAGAGCTTTATATCGACTCTGCGTTCATAAAAGAAATGGTTTAGGACAATTAATGCAGGACACTTCTGTCTGGTTACGGATTAATGCAGGTGGTTAAGAGCTCCGCTTTGATTGTAGAAAACTCGGCTGATAAATACAACGAGAAAGAGCCTTAGATGATAAGCTTAAATGCGATGAGATCTGTCAAAAGTCCCGCGTGAATGTCATCTCAGGGTCAATGCAGTGAGTTGCACAACCCCTAAAAGGCCCGTGTTGATGGTGTCTCGTGAAGAGGAACCTGAATGAAATACGCACCGGTGTCTGGGTTGAGTTTGGCGTTATTCAATGTATTGGCGAGCTCTTCGATGCTCTTTTTATCGCCGTTCAGTTTCCAGTTGCCACCGACGAAAAACTTCCTGCTAGTCATGACTGCAAAATGTTGCTTTCACCAGAAAATTCTAGTTTTAATAAAGAGCGAACAACCTCTAGACGACGAGACAGCGAGGAGCCGCGGTCTGCTCGAGTTTATATAAGGCTGGCTGATAAGCCCCGCCCCCCGGCGCTTTCGATTGGCTCAAAACAACACGCCTGCGAAAATGAATGTCCTTTGATCACAGTGGAGAAATCTGTTCCTTTTCTAAAGATCACATAATGCCCAGCTGTGTTTTGAAAATGTTTTCTTATTTGTTTCACTTATGACATTATACTTTTTCTATTATCTAAATCTGTAAACATGTCTTTTGTCATGTTGTCATTTCACTTTTTATGGTTATTTCTATCTTTTAATTGTATTTATTCATCTATTTCTTGTATGTTCATCCTGAAGTACCCACTGCTTGTATTTGTAAAATTTTAAAAGTGATAAAAATATATATTCATCTGCTTTCGGTAATATACTGCGGTGTGTTCAGCACAAATGAAACTGGACTGACGCGTATTAACGGAGTGCGGGCAATTCTGAATATTTTAAAATCATTTTTGTCTCATAATTGCACTTACAATCTATAACTTTTTAACAGCCAAGTGAAATAGCAGAAACAAATCTACCATATTTAACAGAGGCCGGTGGAGGGCGACATACTTGGGCAGAGAAGGTCTTGGAGGAGGGACTAAATTTGCATACCCACAATGCTTTTCGCCATGTGAAATATATAAAGATATTTTCCATTATTTTTAATATATATAAAGAAGAATATTGAATGAAATTCACCAACATTTACAAATTAAATAGTCATTTAAATTCAGATACCAGTCTTTTTAATTTGTTTATAATTTATTTTGACTCAAATTATGCAGTCACCATAATCGATATGCCTGTGGAAAGTAGAGAAGGCGTTTCGTGAACTAATGAAAGGTCGGAAATTTGCTCTTTTACTATTTGTCCAGAAGGTTTCCTTTAAAAGGAAGCCCACCATTACTCAGTAAAAAGAAAGATTGAAAATGGAGAGTAAAGATAATCAACTCAGAATGGCATGGGGGAGTATGATGGGCTTATTAGTAAGTTTTATCAGATGTGAACTCACTAAATCTGCGGCAGCCTCACATTATTGACATTCGTATAATAATAGTCTAGTAGATCCATAAACATAATGATTTGATACATTTAATACGATTTTATTACATGCATACAAAACACTTATAAATAATAAATAAATACCGGGAGTAAATGATAACAATAACGTAATAATAATAGCCTGCTTAGTAGAGACTTTGAAGGCATTCCTTATTTGTAGACGCTTAAAATGAAACTTTGAGCAACGCAAAACTTTGAGCAGGAGACGAAGCAAGCACACAGACAATGTGCAACAGGAGATTAGTGTTTTATGAACACGTTTGTCAAAACTGGACAGTATTGTGAGTCCTGTTTGCTTTGAGAAACACCAGAGGGCAGTATTGTGACGCGGCTTCAGCATTTGTTTCTAGACCATCTTCTGTCAACATGAACAATAATCAGAACTCCAGTTTATTACATGTATCATTCGTTACATTTGCTGTTTTTGTTTATTTTATTTGATCGAAACCCAGACTTACGGACCAATAATGTTTCAGTTATTCTGAATGAACCATTGCATCCTCATTTCGCGGGTCATGTTAGTGCTTTGACCTGAAATGCCACAAATATTGCGCAAGGCGTTTGCGAAAGCTGAGAGTAAAGGCCGAGAGCGCGGTTGAGTGTGATGGTGTGAGAGGTGGCGAGAGGAGGAGCAGCAGGACGGAGCTCTCACGAGCGCCACACTCTCGCGGAAACACAACCGCAGCTACTTCCGCCCACACTAAAGATGGCGGCTCCCTTCATGGAGAAATTAGCTGAATATTTAGGTTCATCCGAACCGGCGGTTCGATTGATTTTGTCAATCTTATTAGGTAAGTGAACGGCGCACAAGTGAGATCTTTTAGGCTCTGGTGAGAGTTTGTAATGAGTGTCGTTAGGAGTCATTAAAAACGTGGACAGTTATGTGGTTGTATAGTTGCACTAGAAGTGTGCTCAAGTCACACAGCTGTCCACCACGCTCCCAGCAACACTAAAAACACGGAACCAACACCAACTCTCTCCATTCACACCGACTCTAGCCTAAATCAAAGGTCGACAAGGGTGACCTAAGTTACATGTCAGGCGAGATTTCATGGTTAACTGCACACAACTGCCGTGAATGTTCTGCCTAAAAGTACTTTCAGACTCGTTAGCCCTTAGTCTGACAGCTCTTTTTATTTTGCTACTGAATTTTAGATGTTTGACCTACAGTTAGTTGTAACCTTTCAATGCAAGTGAAGTTGGGTTTCTAGGGTTACACGTTGATAACAGGGGTGTGAGAGCAGATAGCAGGGTTCTCTGTACTTTGGCCAGGTGCATTGCAGTGAACTGCTTAACCACTTCAACCAGATGAATGAAATCTGGGGCAGCTGAACCTGGACAGTAGCGCCTGTTTGATCATTTGCATGATTTCAGCGCAAAGACTGTTTGTTACATTACTGTCTGCAATGCGTCTGTAATGAATAAAGTGTCAAACAAGTTTTAACAATATGGATCTATGTAGCCTCAGAAGGATGCCTACTAAACTTGTTGTAGATTTTCCAGGGCTTTTTTGCTTGATGCCTTTGATGCATGAGTCAATTTCTATTGTAAATCTGTAGTGAATAAAACCCTGAATTGTTTAAATATTTATTCAAGCATGTATGGCAGAAATGAAATGCAGAACTATGCGTCAGAGAATGAGGACTTACTACACACTAAAGTTAAAAGGCATCAGAGAACACTGAAAACCAGACCAGGGTTGCACTATATATTTTTACATGCTCACTTAAAGCTGATTTTTTTATTAGTTAAACCGCATTAATTTTATTTCTAGTGTTTGTTGTAAAATATCATAGAATCTTAATATTGGTCAGTTAATGGTCATAAGATGGGAATAATCATCTTGTCAGTGTCATCCATAATTTTACTATTGGTACATCCCTAATTCTTTGCTTAAGATCACACTGCTGTAGGCATCCATTGAGAATTTCAGAGGTGTGTTCAGTTGTGCTTTCAGAATCTTTTTTTTAAATTTATATATATATTAATATATAGTATAGTAATATATATAGATATATATATCTATATTCTGTTTGACTTTTTCTACCACACCCTCAAAACCGAACCTTTCACGTAATTATCTGTCAAGTGCTCTGTCAAAGCTTTCTCTACTGTGATGTGCCATAATGTCTGTTCATTTGACCGTACAATTGCGTCACATCATATGCCTAATCTGTTTCTCTCTGTTTTCCCTGTAGGTTATCCCTTTGCACTGGTGTACCGGTGGTTTTTATTTCATCAATCTGCAACAGTTGTTCATCTCTTCCACACATTCTCTGGGCTGGCACTGGCCACGTTTAATTTTGGTGAGAGAGAGAGAAGGAAGCAGGGAAAGAAGATCTGATAACTAGTGTATTTACACCTGTAACATGTTTAAGTTAGACCTACTAGCTTTTTTTTAGCAACATGGTACTGGTCATGATAACATGAATGTCAGTCTTAAGATCTATGACAGGGCTTGTCAGCTAGCACTCAGTTGCCCACAGTTAGCGGCTGTTGGTCCATATTTAGACTGAAGCGTTTCTACTGTAGTTCAGCTCCCCTAGTTTCCCTAATCTTGAACTTGCTTGGTTCACACACATTCGATTGCGTCTCATCTGATGACTCAAAAGAGTTGAGTCTAACAGATAATGTCGGAAGCATTCTCAGTACTGAACAACATCAAAGCTGGTCTTTTTTCTCACCAGTCATCTTCTCAAATACGATCTGTACATTTGTGCCCAAGTTCAAAACATTCTTCTCACTGAATGGGAGTTTTAAAAGGGAAGATTAACAATATTTGTTATGTAATATCACAGTTCTATTTCAGATTGTTTTTAGTTTTTTTTCTTATGTGGCTGATTTTGTTAAAGATATGATCTTCAGCAGATTTTTGTAAATGTTCTTTCTCAGTTTCCTAATTTGGAAACAATGGCTCTAAAATTCTTAAAATATTACACTACTGTTTAAAAGTTTTTTTTAAAAATGTTTTTGAAAGACGTCTCGTACTTATCACAGTACAGTAATATGATTGTGAAATATTATTACAATTCAATTTAAAATAATTCCAATATGCTGTTTTGCTCCTATTATTATTGTTGTTGAAAACGGTCGTGCTACTTATTGTTTTTTTGTGGAAACATACATTTTTTTCAGGATTCTTTGATGAATATTAAGTTCAAAAGAACAGCATTTACTTGAAATAGAAATCTTTTTGTAGCAACGTGAAAGTTTTTACTTTTACTTCCTTACATCCTTGATTAAAAAAAGGTTTTGTTCCTTTCAAAGCAAAACACAACAAACAAAAAAGGAAAAGAAATACTGATCCCAGTCTTTTGAACAGTAGTATATATTACTCATAAAGTTAATAAACACATAGCATTAAGGCTTTTTAGCTTTATTTTTTATGGTAACATGTTTGATGTCTAATGAAAGTGCTTATATTTCCTCTTGGATAATTTTTCTCTCGTTTGAACACTGAAGGTAGAATTATGCTCTGTAAAGTTATTGACTATTTAGTGTCCTTGAGAATAATGGTGGAAAATAAAGGGTATCCTGACTAACTGCTCTGCAGTCTGTGGTAATGATTTCCTGATGACTGTGGCTTTGATATAAAGAAGATTGTGACAGATAGCCATGGGGTGTTGTTGCCATGGCGATAACCCCTGGTGGTGAGAATGTAGTTTATAAGATTATGAGTGGCAGGTTGAAAAGCAAACTAATGAAAACCGAAGAGTATTGTGTTGGGAAATGTGAAAATTAACTTGTGCTTGTATTCTGTGTATTTGATTTCTTTGTGCTGCATTCGGATCTAACAGCAGGTCTGTCTCTCTTTGTCGTTATCTGAGATATTTTACTTGTGTTTTCTTTCATCGAGTCTTATCACTCTGACTTGTTTATAAAAACAAAACTTTTTCTCTCTTTGTCATATCTTAAGGGATAGATCAGCTATTGATAGTATTCTCTTTCTCAGAGTCATTCACTTACAGTCATGTTGTTCCAAGCTCATTTGAGTTTTCTTCCGTAGATCACAAAGGAAGAATTTTCAAAGAATCTCCCAGTCGTTTTTTATTTTTATTCCATATAATGAATGTAAATGGAAACTGGGTCTCACAGGCTTCAAAATGTCAAAGAAATGCACCACAGAATATTATTAAGGTATCATAAACGTAGTTCATACAACTATATTTCAGTCATAATGAAGTCATACAGTATGTGCGATGAACATGCCAAAATTTGCGTAGTTTTTCACTGAAAATCTTCCCTTCAACATTTCATCAAAGCTCTACAGTGTTCAAAAAGGTCACACAGACTTAAAAAATAGCACGTCAAACACCATTGGTCCTCAGGTGTCTCATGAGCAAATATCTTTAATGTCAAAGATACCTTGTTTGATTAGTCAGTAAATAAGTTTAAAATTTCTTTCTGTACCAAAACTGTCGTATGATTTCAGAAAATTTAGCTTATAGTGCACTTTCATAGACTTAGAAAATATCACTTTTATTATGCTTTTAATGGTGTCTGTTATTTTGGAGTTTGACATATGTACCCATTCGATTCCATTATGTGGAAAAGAGAGACCTTCAAAAAGGTAATCACTCATTCAATTAAAAAAAATCTCCTTTTGTGATCCACAGAAGAAAGAAAATCATGCTGGTTTGAAATGACGTGAGGTTGAGTAAATGATAGCAGAGCTGTCATTTTGGCAGAAGTATCCTGTTCAATTCTGGTTCTCCACATTGTTGATAAAGTGTTATATTGTAATCTCATGGTCAGCTAGTACTGGAATGCATTAACACCATCTCTCCATGTCCTTCTCTCAGGGTCTCAGGTCTGTCACTCCCTCTTATGCGTAGTCATTCAGTTCTTGTTGCTGAGGCTGATGGGAAGGACAGTCACATGCGTTTTGAGTAGCTTTATCTTTCAGATGGTGAGAAAACGCACACATTCACACACTATCTCTTTATCTGTTTTTGTGCTCTTGACGTGATCTTGTGCATGAAATGTTGCAAGCTTATCAGTACCCTATTGGATCATGTATTTAACCCTCATTTTAATAGTTAAAACATGCTTAACATTGAAGTATCAGATTTATACTTAGTGAGTTTTTTTTCCTTGCAGTGAAGCTTCAGCCATCCTCCATGAAAAATGCTATTCTTTTATGTTGGGGTCATTAAACATGATTAAATTCGCATGATGAGATTTTCTGACTGGTGTACTCGTGCCAGTTTGCTATTTTGGTTTTCCTGCCTTGTTTTTGCTGAGGTCGAATTGACCCAAGCAGAAACAACATTACTGGAATGTCTAGCAGTCACATTTCTGAAAAGTGCATGTCTACTGTGGTAAAACAGAGTGATAAAGATCTAATAATATGTGCCACTTGAGTTTTGATTAGGTCAGAAGAACCTAAAAGAATGTGAAGGGAAAATAAGAGCTTAATTATAAGGTTAACACAAGAATATCTTTAGGGTCGCTGTAACCTCAGACATTGACTTTACTGTTTTAATCTCAACAGAACCTGAAGGTATTTTTTGTGTTTGTGTGTGGCAGATATATCTGTTGATGGGTTATTACTACACAGCTACTGAGGAGTATGATATCAAGTGGACCATGCCTCACTGTGTCCTCACGCTCAAACTCATCGGTATGATACCTGCTTTTAATTCCCATATCTTCCTCATCTGTTACACCTCAGAAATAATCTATTTACAGATTGATTCTTTTTAACTATTTATCACAAGGCACTGAAAGTTAATCAACATATGTTTACAAACACTTACAAAATACTATGGTACAATAATGGTCATATAGCATGAATAATTTTCATAACAACTGTCATACCAGAACTGATGATGATTTCATTTTCTCATTGCAGGTTTAGCACTCGATTACTACGACGGTGAAAAAGAACAAGTGAGTGAGACTTAATGAGCTGCTATTAACTTCCACCATTTCTGTCTTCCTTTGCTCTGTTGTTCACCTGGTGTTCTCCTATTATTATCTCACTCCTTTTCTTTTTTTATGCATGATTTGAGCACAAGGAACTGGTGGGGAACCACTAAGTATCTTCTTCAGTTGTGTAGCAGCTGTTCTGCTAAATGACCATTATGGATCAGTGTAATGATGCCTGGCAAGGTGAAGTGTAGTGAAAGTTCCCTGAGATGTAATTGTGTAATCAGTCAGCTCATCTGTGGCTCTGATTAAATGCCTCTGTCTAAATATTACCAGTAGCCATGGCTTGACACAGTTGGCTTCTTCATGTGATGGTGTGTAAGCGGTTATATCTGTTGATCTCTCCCGCTGTGTCAATTACTGTAGCCACCCTAGAAAGGTATTTCTTACTCATCTTAAAGCAATGTTTTATTGAGAGTGTAAAGATTACCAGATGACCAATGATAGACCCTGTTTACACCTGGTATTTACTCAGATAACTAAGATAGATGGTAGTGTCACATCTGGTCAAAGAAGACACATGATATCACTTATTGCATGCTCATAAAGTGGAAAAAACTTCATGAATGAGCAAAAAAAAAAAAAAAAAAAAAAGCTGCACTGTTTCTCCCAAATGTACTTGAATTCTAGCCACAATTGTGATGCTTAAAGCGGGGAGGGGAAATCACTACATGTTTTGGACCCTGTATTTAGCACAGACTGCTTGTGATCGAATCACTTGGTACAGCTCTCAGTACCAGGTGTAAATGGGCTCATACACTCTGCTTTGTTCACTAGCATGACTATAGCACATTTAAAACGATAAAATTTTGCCTGTAATGAATCCAACTTTTTTTTTTTTTTTTACATAAGTAGTTCTGGAGAAACAAACTGTGTGCCGTACAAAAGCTTGGGGTCTTAAGACAGTTTTTTTTTTCGTTTTGAAAGAACAATACTTTAATCAAAAGTTAAAGTAAAGACATTTATAATGTTATGATAGATTTGTATTTCAAATAAATGTTGTCCTTTTGAGCTTTCTATTCATCAAAACATCAAAAATAAAAAAATCACAGTTTCCACAAAAATATTAAGCAGCACAACTGTTTTCAACATTGATAGTGAGGGATGTTTCTGTGAGCACCAAAAAAAACAATCACCTTCTGCTGTTGGGATCATGTGACACTGATGACTGGGTAATGGAATTAATAAAGCACAGGAATAGTAAAGCAATAAGCCTCAAGAAGCCGTGGTTTACAGTGAATTTAGAAGCGCTAAGGGGCGTTGTTAGACCCAACGCGAATTGGAGTGGAGGCTTCTCGGGGCTTTTATAAAACGGTTATTCCATATACGTAGTAAGGTTTCACAGAATAAAACAGAGCAAATAACGTGAAATAAAAACAGTATTCTTCCACCAAACCATGTAGTTCCTCAGAAACAGTTGTTTGTATGTTTGTAGTGTAATTTACTACAGCTTTGAACGCGGCTCAACCAATCAGAATCAAGGACAGGAACTATCGTTTTTATAAATTATGTTTTAAAACATTAAAATAGGAAACAGTTATTTTGAATTGTAATAATATTTCACAATATTACTGTTTTTGATATAAATAAATGCTGCCTTGGTGAGCATAAGAGACGTTTTTCAAGAACAAAACAAAACAAAATATCTTACCAACCCCAAACTTTTAAATTATATCTGTTATCTTTTTAGGTGCAGTTTATCTTCTACAGCCAGTTCTAATTTCCCAGCTCCTCTATTTTAATTCATCGACTCATTTTCTTTTATCTAACAGTCTCAGATGAGTGCAGAACAGAAGAAGTCTGCCCTCAGCTCTACGCCGTCTTTGTTGGAGATCTTTGGTTTCTCATACTTCTATGGAGGCTTTCTGGTAGGGCCTCAGTTCACACTACGAAACTACCAGAATCTGGTGTCTCGAGAGATGTCCGATGTCCCTGGACAACCACCCAGTAGGTAAGTGCACAAGATTTCACAGTCTAACAATCCCATCTCAGTCAGATTCTTTCAAACTAATGATTTTACCTCTTGTCAACAGTTGTTTCTTACCATTTAGTGGACACTTTTCATCCAAAGGTATTTTCAGGATTCATTTGTCCATTACAAGGACAGTTCCTGTCTTGTTACTTGCTCAAGGACACTGTGATTATGAACAAGTCTTAGTAACTTACTTGCTCTTTCAACGTGCCTAATCTTTTTTTTTTTTTATCTTTATTCATTATGCTATAGAAATTCAAATAGGCCCTGGATGCTCTGATGTTATTGGCCGGCTGCACAACTGGCCCTAGAGTTAGAAAATATAATTACAAATGAGATATATTTCTTGTAGAAATAAGATGGCGTTTAATTTTGAAAATAAATTAGTTTTCTTACTGCTGAAAATGAACATTCTGTATTTTTTTGTTTGTTTATGAATTGCAGAAGTGCATAATGGATCATATCATGAGGAAGATAAATGATTATCAATGCATGAAAAGTCAATCAAAATGCAGACAGTTTTTGACACGCTTTTCCAGACCATCTTTTCTTTTTTTATTATATCCCTGTATGTGAGCAGAGACAAATCATATAGAACAGTGAAACCATGCTCAATAACATTATGCAGAAAAATAACAGTCTTTGCTCCCATTGTTAGTCGCCACAGAGCGTCTCTTCTCATTTGCGTAAAGTTAAGCTTTTCTGATCTTTGTTGAATTGCCGGGTGCACCCATATCACGACTCCAATTGGTGCTGTTGCTGGAAATTAAAAATGAATGATATGTTTGGTAGCAAATGCAAGTTATTGTCAGTGTGAACAAGATTTAGGCAGCACTGTTTTGACCACAACCTAACCTATACTGTTAAGGCCCATTATAATACTTACAGTCCTCTGTTAAGTAACAATTTAATCTAACAAATGTTTCCTCTTTTTGCAGTGTGGTTCCAGCAATGAAGCGATTTGGTTTAGGTCTGATCACCCTAACAATCTTTACGATAGGTGGGCTGCACTACTCAGATAGCTACTTCTTAACAGATGAGTTCGAGGTAAGTGAATCAGTGGATTGGGACTGAACGTAGACAGAGTCACAAAATCACGATTTAGTATTTAGGTTGTTAACAGCCTTGTACCTGGATCTCGTGAGCTGCCACTTGTTTTTGTGCTGGGATCTTTTCAATGTGGTCCTGATGTCACAGAAAGCTCCCGGTCTGAGTGAGAGCGGTCTTTAAGTCTGTCAGTTACAGTCTTGGCAGCTATTTATATATTCTTGGAAATGGGAAACAGTTGCTGCAAGTCAATTAACTGCATTTTGAATGCTGCAGAGGAGGGAGTTAAAATGAGTTCACACAAAGAGTGAAAAATGTTGAAAATTATTCATTGTTAGGGCTGTTCATGTGTAACCGACACTCAGTTGTATTCATTTTATCTGTTTAGCTTATCAAATGTCAGTTAATACATTTCAGCAAGCATTCAAGCAAATTTTTATAATTTCTTTTGACTTTTGTGCAGTATCATTACTTTTGAGAATATCATTAATTCTATACATATTACATATAATCATACTTTTGAGAATATCATTCTAAACATGTTACATATAATCCAAATTTTAAATCATGTTTTTGAATTTTGAACTGAACAGAACATATTGTTTTTATACAGTAATATCACACCATGTTTCGCAAACATAAATGGGTCTGTATGCCAAATATATGTAGTTGTCTTTATTTCTTAAGAAGGGGGTCCCTTGCAAGGAGATCATCATATTTAATTGTTAATTTAATAAATTCGATCGTTATTTGAGTCTCTTTCTAGAGACACTTACAGAAATCATTTGCTTACTGGCCAAATTTACAAAACATGATTAAGAACTAAAAATTCTTCTGAACTGCTTGAGAGAAAAACTTAAAATGTTCTTATATTTTTTCTTAAGAAAAAACTTTCTAATTGAAGAATTTTAGAATCTTACAAATCATTGTAAATAACATCTTAAAGTGAATAACTGCCCATTTATCTTCAATCCCCAAAAAGATGATGTATAATTAATTTATTGACTTGTTTCTAATGAATTGTAAGTAAACATCACATGTTTAAAATGAAAGCCTTGACTTTTCATAATTCTTTGGAAGTGATTTATTTCTTCTTATCATTTGTTTTGATCTGTGATTCAGGCACATCCATTCTGGTATAAGTGTGTGTACATCTTAGTGTGGGTGAAAATAAACCTGTATAAGTACATCAGCTGCTGGCTAATCACGGTGAGTAAACCGCACGACCCAAATCCCCCATTAAGAGCACACTAGCGGTAATTGAGAGTCATTACGTTTCATGCTGTGAACCCTGTCAATGTATCTTTATTATCTTCTTTAGAAGGGGGGGGGGGGGGGGGGGGGGGGGGGGGGGGGGGGGGGGGGGGGGGGGGGGGGGGGGGGGGGGGGGGGGGGGGGTGGGGGGGGGGGGAGGGGTGGGGGGGGGGGGGGGGGGGGGGGGTGGGGGGGGGGGGGGGGGGGGGGGGGGGGGGGGGGGGGGGGGGGGGGGGGGGGGGGGGGGGGGGGGGGGGGGGGGGGGGGGGGGGGGGGGGGGGGGGGGGGGGTGGTGGGAGGGGGGGGGGGGGGGGGGGGGGGGGGGGGGGGGGGGGGGGGGGGAGGGGGGGGGGGGGGGGGGGGGGGGGGGGGGGGGGGGGGGGGGGGGGGGGGGGGGGGGGGGGGGGGGGGGGGGGGGGGGGGGGGGGGGGGGGGGGGGGGGGGGGGGGGGGGGGGGGGGGGGGGGGGGGGGGGGGGGGGGGGGGGGGGGGGGGGGGGTGGCGGGGGGGGGGGGGGGGGGGGGGGGGGGGGGGGGGGGGGGGGGGGGGGGGGGGGGGGGGGGGGGTAGCTGGGTAAAAGGAATTACAGACAAGACGTGGGCCTTGTTTCTAGTGAGAATGTGAATCTGACTAACAGAAGTGCAAATCTAGCCAAATGTTCAGGTGCGGGGGACGTTGAACAGGTTTTTGGCTTTTAAAACGATCTATAGATTGTGATTATAGGTGGGTGTAAGGAAACAGTCCTTTCTTTGTCTAGAATTTTTCTGACATTTCAGTAACCCAAAAACGCCAAACTTAAAATTGTCTGAATGTAATTAATAATTATATTTATTACTGTATATATACTATATACTGTGTTGTATATATATATTTGTGTGTGTGTGGAAAAAAATGACATTTAAATTAAAATCTTAATTTTGAACAGTCTGCTGTTTTATAATTTAAAACAAAATATTATGATTTTTTTTTTTTAAATACAGCGGTGTGAAAAAGTGTGACTGATTTCTTATTTTTTTGCATGTTTGTCACACTTTAATGTTTCAGATCATCAAACAAATTTAAATATTAGTAAAAGATAACACAAGTGAACACAACATGCAGTTTTTAAATGAAGGTTTTTATTATTAAGGGAAAACAAAATCCAAAACTACATGGCCCTGTTTGAAAAAGTGTTTGCCCCCTAAACCTAATAACTGGTTGGGCCACCTTAGCAGCAACAACTGAAATCAAGCGTTTGCGATAACTTTCAATGAGTCAGTTACAGCGCTGTGGAGGAATTTTGGTCCACTCATCTATGCAGAATTGTTGTAATTCAGCCACATTGGAGGGTTTTCGAGCATGAACCACCCTTTTAAGGTCATGCCACAGCATCTCAATAGGATTCAGGTCAGGACTTTGACTAGGCCACTCCAAAGTCTTCATTTTGTTTTTCTTCAGCCATTCAGAGGTGGACTTGCTGGTGGGTTTAGGATAATTATCCTGCTGCATAACCCAAGTGCGCTTAAGCTTAAGGTCACAAACTGACGGCCGAACATTCTCCTTCAGGATTTTATGATAAACAGCAGAATTCATGGTTCCATTATCACAGCAAGTCTTCCAGGTCCTAAAGCAGCAAAACAGCCCCAGACCATCACACTACCACCACCATATTTTACTGTTGGTATGATGTTCTTTTTCTGAAATGCAGTGTTACTTTCACGCCAGACGTAATGGGACACACACCTTCCAAAAAGTTCAACTTTTGTCTCGTCAGTCCACAGAGTATTTTCCCAAAAGTCTTGGGATCATCAAGATGTTTTCTGGCAAAACTGAGACGAGCCTTTATGTTCTTTTTGCTCAGCAACGGTTTTCATCTTGGAACTCTGCCATGCAGACCATTTTTGCCCAGTCTCTTTATTATGGTGGAGTCATGAACACTGACCTAAACTGAGGCAAGTGAGGCCTGCAGTTATTTAGATGTTGTTCTGGGTTCTTTTATGAACTCCTGGATGAGTCGTCGTTGTGCTCTTGGGGTAATTTTGGTCGGCCGGCCACTCCTGGGAAGGTTCTCCACTGTTCCATGTTTTTGCCATTTGTGAATAATGTCTCTCACTGTGGTTCGCTGGAGTCCCAAAGCTTTAGAAATGGCTTTATAACCTTTTCCAGACTGATAGATCTCAATTACTTTCTTTCTCATTTGTTTCTGAATTTCTTTGAATCTCGGCATGATGTCTAGCTTTTGAGGATCTTTTGGTCATCTTCACTTTGTCAGGCAGATCCTATTTAAGAGATTTCTTGATTGCAAACAGGTGTGACAGTAATCAGGCCTGGGTGTGGCTAGAGAAGTTGAACTCAGGTGTGATAAACCACAGATTTAACAGGGGGGCAAACACTTCTTCAAACAGGGCCATGCAGTTTTGGATTTTGCTTTCCCTTAATAAAAACCTTCATTTAAAAAATGCATGCTGTGTTTACTTGTGTTATCTTTGACTAATTTGAATTTGTTTGATGATCTGAAACATTAAAGTGTGACAAACATGCAAAAAAATAAGAAATCAGGAAGGGGGCCAACACTTTTTCACACCACTGTATATGTCCAAATGCTTTTTGGGGCCACTGTAGCTTTCACTGTAAATCTTTTGTAAGATTTTTGTAAGGAATCACTGAATGCAGATTTCTCTCTCATGTGTAATATTATATAATGTGATATATAATATATATATATATATATAATATATAATATATACATATTATATATGATAGATAGGAAGGTTGTGGGTTATCTCTGGGCTGGGCTACAATGGGAAGAACGAAAAAGGGGAGCACCAATGGGATGCCTGCGCAAATGTGAGGGTGTGGCTATTTGAGACCACACCCCTCTTCACAGGCACCATCAATTCCTTCAACATCAACACAAATGCTTGGGTGGCCAGGTATGCACATCCTTTTATAAATGTGACATTTATTGCAATCAAGATTTATTGCAAAAAAAATTTTTTTTATGTTTGTGTCAATTAATTTTCTCTCAATTTCTCTTTTCTTTCCACCCCCTTCTTCGGTACAGGCACGTGTTTAAGAGGTTGAAGTTTTTGGGTAACAAGTTGTTATCTCAAATGTTCACATTGTTATTCCTGGCGATCTGGCACGGCTTGCACTCAGGGTACCTCATCTGCTTCTCCTTGGAGTTCATCATTGTCAATGTGGAGAAGCAGGTAACCATGGCAACATTGCTTTACCAGACATGAGGCTTGAAGTTGTTTAGAATCGAGATGACTAAAGTCTTTGAGTCACTTACTTTCATGCCAACTGAAGGCAGATCTGAAAGTTTACAGCTTTGAAGATACAGTGTTTCTGAGTTTAGTAACTCACTGAGAATGATTTGAAATAATAGTCTTGCTCTTATGTAAGTGATTGAGTGAAACAAACTGCATTCTAGGATCCTTATAGATCAATAGTAAGGTTATCAAATATTAAATGAATCTTGAACAGCTTACACAGAGTATATATACACATACACAAACACACAATGCCGTTCATAAGTGGGTTGGAAAGATTTTTAAAGTCTCTTAAGAAGTCTCTTATGCTCACCACGGCTCCATTTATTTTGTTAAAGATACAGTAAAAACAATGTTGTGAAATATTATTACAATCTTAAAATAACTTTTCTATTTTAATGTGAGAAATATAATTTATTTCTTTGAAAAATAAGTTATCCGCTTTGAAGCTGAATTTTCAGCATCATTACTCCAGTCAGTGTTACACGATCCTTCAGAAATCCTTCTAATATGCTGATTTTCTGCTTAAGAAACATTTCTTATCAATTTTGAAAACAGCTGTGCTGTTTAATATTACCGTGGAAACCATTATGCATTTTTATTCAGGATTCATTGAATAGAAAGTTCAGAAGAACAACATTTATTTGAAATGGAAATATTTTATAACATTGTATACACGTCTTTACTGTCACTTTGCTGATAAATGTAATGCATTCTTTCTGAATAAAAGTGTTAACTTCTTAAAAAAAAAAAAATCAAACCAAACTTTTGAACAGCAGTGTGTATATAAAAAGGTGCAGTCATTGACATGACCGATTGAGATACTATAAACTGCATTTTCATATTTGGAAACAGATGGTGAGATTCAGCTGGCAATGACAGTATGGTACTTAAGAATGGCAGTTGCAGTTGTTGCAAGTAGTTGGCTTGTAAAATACAATCTTACAGGTTGCAGACAGCTGTGAGTATGTGAGGAAGCATCTCACCCTTGTAGTCCTATTTTGAAAATTACAAATAGTGCTCACATCAGAAAATGTGAGACATCAGTAGACATTAAATGAAAGTCAATGGGATGTTTACAAATGACGGTTCCTGTCTGAGCCAAAACACATTGTTTTGATGAATGCTGATGGTACAGCTTGATCATTAACCTTCTCAGGAGAAAAAGAAAACAAGTAGAAATGTAATATTGTTCAGGGAACTCTGGCTCTAGGCGAGATTGAAACATTGTGCATGTTTACGTGCGGTATGTGTCCACCAGTGCGGAGTGAGTGGAGCGAAGTGCTTTCACTTGATATTTTATGGGAACTGCGTGACAGGCTCATACAGGGAATTTGACAAAGGAGCAAAGCAAGCAACATTTTTAACAGCATTTATTAATCTAGGTTAATGTTAATGGACCCTTTTCACAGACTGTGATGATAAGTTACATTTTACTTCTGTTATAAATGTACTATACAATCTATAATAAATAAATACTATACAATCTCTCAATATTTATTTGTTTATTTATTTATTTAGTTATTTTGGAAAAATCATAGAAACACTACCGTGGATTTTCAATTGCTATTGAGGCAAATGAGAACACCAAAAAATGTTTGTTTCAGTTTTGTTCACCACTACAGAAGTTTACCCAACAATGACGACTTTCGTTTCTGAGAACCCTGGAAATGTGAACCATTGTTAATTCATGTTTATTCTTAATGCATAAGGTAATGTTAATTTATACAACTTGAATAGCATATTGAGCATTTCCTCTGCAACAGTGGACACGTGCCATTAGACAAAGGCTTTAGAAAGTAGATAAAAGTAATTCAACTCTTTTGTAAATATTTTTGCAGGCTCAGTCACTGGTGCGGGACAGTCCTTTGCTGGCATCTATCGCTCAGAGTCATCTGTATCCATTTGTATATGTAGTACAGCAGTTAATTCACTGGCTATTTATGGGATACCCTCTGGTGCCATTCTGCCTCTTCACTTACGACAAGTGGCTCAAGGTGTGTACTTACTCCTCAGGGGTCTGTTAGTCATGAATCTGATGCTGGATGTGGGATGTCCATGATCCTTACCTCCTGTATCCATCCATATTGTAAAGTGTTGCAAGTGTCATTTACATTTTGAACCTTTTTTGTTTTCCAGGTTTACTCCTCGATATATTTCTGTGGACACATATTTTTCTTCTTTGCCTTTCTTGTCCTGCCATACCTCCGCAAGGTGTTCGTGCCTCGAAAAAGAGGCAATGAGAAAAAGGAGGATTAATTAAAATGGTAAATTTAGCATCTGTCTTTTCTAAACTCTACTGTTTGTGCCACCTGTCTGTGAGTGTGTCATATCTATTCTTTCCTGTGTTCTCGGCAGCAGTGGAATCTAAAGCTGCCTTCAGGTCATATTCAGTACTCTTATAAGCACCTTCACAACGTCTTAATCACCAGTTGGAAACTCAAAATATTCTTTGGCCTGTTTATATTTATGATTATCATTTCGTGTGATCCAGTCTTAAAGATCACAGAAATCATTCTAACATATTGATTTGGTGTTCAAGAAGCGTTTCTTATTATTATTAATGTTGAAACAGCTGTGCTGCGTAATATTTTTGTGAAAACCATGATAGTTTTTCCTTGATGAATAAAAAGCATTTATTTGAGATTGATTATAAATTATAAATGACCCCAAACTTTTGAACGGTAATGTATGTCACTTTATCTATGTTACTGCATGTGCAAAAAAAAAGTCATACATTTTAAAATTTAAACAAAAGCATGAAAAAATCAACACACTGTTCTTTCAAACCTTGCAAGTATTATTGAATTTTGATCTTACCTGAAACATGATGTTTTGAGCAGAACCTAATGATTAATACAGTTAAGTTTGTAATTATTTTGTGTAGTTTGGTTAAAGTTAAGATAAAGGTAAATATCTACAAGTGCGAGAAAATTGTGTACACGATGCACATCTTTCTTTAATTCCACTAGCACTAAAAAAAACTCCTGGTAGTGGCAAAGAGGGATGCAGTTACCATGTTTTTTTTTCTTTTTTCATTCTGATGCAAATCACTTGAACCCACATCTTGATTACAGCTTTTGAACATGTATTTTCCCAGGAGGACTTATAAGCAGCATAATCATATTTCATTAGATCATGACTTACGATTCAGTTAGGATCAGTGTGACCATGAGCCATTTAATTCCAGCAGGAAAAATGTATCATCCCTCTGTCTCACAAAGCTATTCACTGGCTCTGCCGCAGTGTTTCATTCATCCAGGTCTTTGTAGAATGTCTGTTTATTTGTTTGCACCACATTTACTTTTAATTTGAGATTTCTCCTGTCATCCAAGTGTTTTTTGAATAATCGACGAAGCAGATTCTTTAGCAATCTCTTACTGAAAGTGCTTTAGATGTGACTGTGTGAAGATGTAAAATGATCAGCCTTTTTTCCCCTCTTTTTCTTACACAGGTATGTTTGCAGCTGTCTAAGTTTGACTGAAGTGAACTGTGACTTTTAAAGAGCACCTGAAGAGGACAAATTTTAAGGCCTTTAGTAATATATTACTATTTACATCAAGCACTGGTGTATGTGTACAAATGTTAGTCCGATGGAAAGTTTTTCTCATTCTTTGGGAGTTGTGGTGGACTATAATGAAAAAGTTTGAAAGCTGGAGAAATACAAGCTTTTCTAAGGTTCATTATTTGTTAAATAAGATTTACTGATGTTTGGTGACTCAAAATAATTATACTGTATCTGCTCATACCATTGCACTCATTACTCATGACTGTTTCCTGTCTCGTCAGAGAACTGGCTTTTGGCTGATGGAAACAAATGAGATGTGTTTTATTTTCCTTTGCTAGGAATATTTCAACCTCACTTACCCTTAAAAAGACAATGAAATGTGAAGCAAACAAAAGAGTGAATGGTGACACAGCATCGCCTGTCATTGTAAATGAATGTTTTTCATTTTTATAAACTTTTTTTTTTCTTCTTCTTCTTTCTTGTGATCAGACTACTTCTGATGGGGATTCTTCTTTTTTAGGAATGGGTTTTATGGTAACTAAATTTTTTATAGCATTTTCGACACTTTAATAAAAAGGATCATCATTCTGTCATCTCATCCTCTCACTCCATTTAACACTGTCCATCTATCTATCCATCTGACCTTTTCCTGTTCACTCCATTTTCTCCAGCAAATCTTTTTGTCCAGTGTGTGAGCACAAGCAAAACAGAAACCACAGTAACATTAACACTACTAACCAGAATCATGAATATGATGGTAAATTTGTGTCAGTATTATTAAGAGCAGAGTATTTCAATTTTAACAAGTAGTTTAGTGAGCAATCAACTAATCTGTGCACTAATGGCACTATTAAAACTGCTGTGTTATGCTGTGTAAAATCCTTAAAAAGTGTCAGTGTGTATTTCTCATCGCACATCAGGATCGTTTTTTCATTGCGATCTGCTCTTAGTAATTCTTACGCATATTTGCCTTCATATCTGTTTTGTATGACATGACATATTGAAGATCCTTGGCACAAATATACATCACTCTTCAGTGAGGGCTAAAACCTGCACCCAGATTCAATCCAAGGGAGCAGAGGCTCACTGTAGCATCAGAGTTGTTTTATAATATTTATACATGTGGTTGCAAATATTATTGATGTAAAAATTGTTTTTGGGAAACAACTACTTCTGCCTTACTGCTACCAAATGTACAAAAAAAGTGAGTGTGAGAGAGAAAATTACTTTTAAATAAAGCTGTTTTTGTAATTCATTAAAAATGCTGGATTTGAACAAAGTCTGCTCAGGTGTGTTCTGGTGTTTTTGGATTGTGGTGTCAGGGTTTTATATCTGTCTGCTGTGGGAGCCGATATGACGTCATCTTGCAGTCAGGGCCCTAGAGCTGAAGCACAGATTGTGTTAGTGAGGAGTTCAAGCGCATTCACAAATGACATTCATTATAATCTCCAAGTGGGAAATAAATGTGTGGGTTTGACGACGAGTAGGAGTATACACCAGCTTCCAGATGCTTCCCTCCAAGCCAGATGTGTCACACAGACAGCCATCTCGCTGATTTAGGGATCGCTAATCCGAAGGAACAAATACTATGAGCACTGCTTAGCTCATTAATATTAAGCAGGTTATGTTAATATGGTAGCTTCTTGTAGCAACGATTTGGTTGTTGCATATTATCCATTCTTTACTGCCCTCCAATAGACACTGCCTGGCTAATGAATATTAATTAGGTACGGCCGAACCTTCCAATGGCGGAGGGTTGGTTAATGAATATTAACGAGCAAGCCTTCGCCGCAGTAGGATTTGTAAATTTGCGTTTCACCGGGGACGAGTCCTGAGAGCGAGAGAGACGCAGTGTGGGCGGGTTAAGAAACTGCGAGAGGGAGGAGATACCACCCCGTCTCTTTTCTCTCTCTCACGGCATCCACCGACAACGGGGACATTGGTTTCTTCGTATCTAATCTTCAAATTCCAGTTTCGCTCCTTTTCACAGTTCGAATCATTTCGGGAGGCACCGGAGGCCCCAGCGCTCCACCCGTTGCGTTCGGTGTGTCGGCGGGCATCAGGCTGTCATAGGCGTGAGTGTGTGACGGATGCTTAGAGGAGACTGAGCGGGGTACCAGCTCACACCTCACGGTAACGTACATCTGATCCCAACATAATAGTTCTAATTCAGTTCTTGCGCTTAACACAGGTGGTATGCTATCTAAACTGCTTGTAAATGTTATGATATGGTGGTATTGGAATCTATTTAACGTTACAGGCTTAAAAATCGATTCATGTTTGTCGCGTATATGAGTGGGCTATAGCACATTTAACACCAGTAGGTTATATCACGCTGTCCGTCATCCAAGTTGGAAGATTTTAATCTTCATATAAAAATACTAATGTAAGTAAATGACATATAGCCTTTATAAATCTTTTCAGATCGGATGTTATTCGAGGTCAAGCGTCATGAATCGCGTTTGATATTCTGTGTGTTAACAAACCTGCCTGTGATGATATCCGCGAGGATACACCTGCATGCGCGTGTGAGCGAGGATGCGCGGACTGCTCAATTTCACGCGCACTCAGTTCGCTGAATACGAAGGTTTTATTGAGTGTTGAAGTAAGGTTTTATTGAGTGAGTAAATACGGGATATATAATAGCCGACATACTGTATCTGAAATGTGAGCCAGACGTCCTCGGCCATACTAGGCCACGAAAATGATGGCAAGGGTATTATATATAGCCTAATATTCACATTTACCTATAGAGCGGAGTATTTGTCTTAACGTTTACGTTTAAGGAAATGCAGGCAGGGAAATATGTCTGTCTCTGTCTCTGCGCTTATCTGTTTCTCCTCTGTCCTCTATCTTAAACTGCTTCGTATCAGGTTAATGCATGTTATTTCCCTCTGCCCTTCCCCTCCTTCCTCCCTCAGATGGCCAGAATGAGTTTTCTCTCCCTTCTCCTCTTTTGCTTGACTTCGGTTGCCCATGGCAACAAAGGTCAGTCTCCTCCATCCTTTTGAATGTTGATATTGAGCATTGTGTTGATGATTAAGTGTGAATGAGTGTATTAACATTTCTGTTCGCAGCTCTGGCACATTCAGTTAATTCCAACCAGAAGCTCAGTTCGTTGTGCTGTATGTTATGGGTGTTAATTATGAAATCAGTTATTAAATATATGCCTCCTGTATGAATGACAACAGCAGATTTTGTAGAGATCTCAAAAGGTAGGCCACATCTCAAGGTGACATGGGAAGAGACAACATGATGAAGATATGTGAAAAGATGGAATCACACGCAGGAAGATAAGAACGAATAGATGAAAGCTGAGGACAGGCTAACTGGGTGGAGAGCAAAATTTGGCGAAGGACAGAAAGGATGCTGATATATATGCTGTAGGATATCTGTGAGAAAGAAAGGGGGAGTGAGAGGTCGACTCTTGTCCTTGAAGAAAAGGGTGAAAGCTTATCTATTCTCGTCTCTGCTATTTTTAGACACGTGGGAAACCGGAGATGCGATATTTCTTAATTTACGGCTAACGTTTCTCCGTATGTGATCACAGACATGCATTGCTCTTTCTGTCTATCCTCTGTTACAGCTGTTGACAGAGTCATTCAAAATGCTCTGGTCAGTGTGTGAAAGTGGCACGTGTGATAAATGGAGTGAGATGCACAGCGTTGTCTCTCACTCCGTAATCCGAGGAGTAATCCAGTGGTCTGATGCTCAGATTAATGTTATATGGCAGAGTGAGGGATGAGAGGGAGGAACGCGGGCGTGGGTGGGTGGGAGAGAGGGATAGGTAGATAAATGGCAAAAAAAGACAGACTGACTTGAAATATGAGAAGGAGGTGGTCAGCATGTAGCCACACATTAAATAGATTGGTGCATTGAGTTAGTGGTCAGCACACTCTCTAGTACTAGTATCATATGACCAGAGTTTTAAGTCATTTTTATGAAGCAGGGCTCAGTAATAAAGTTGTTACGATTTTTACTTGCCTTTCCAACACTTCTACTTGGCACCACAGCAAAAGAATGATTGATTTTTATTTTTTAGCAATACATATTTGCTAGAAATATTTATATATTTTTAAAATATAAATTGTTCATTAAATTGACGTTTTTAACACTCATACTGATATTTAACATATAAATATAAAGTTCCATTCAAATGTATGAGGTCGGTAAGATTTTTAATGTGTAGGCTACGTGCTGAGTAAAAGCTTCTTTTTTTTTAATGACCCCAAACTTTTGAACAAATTTTCTTGAAATGAAACAGCTTTAATGTAACTCCATAAATAAAACACACTGGAAAACACATGGCATACAAATCACAATATGATTGGTTTGCAGTTTCCAACACATACTTATGTTCTTAAGACTATCAGGAATAATTTTTTACAAATTTGACAAAGCCTCCTCTATGTTAGCCAGCTAGATAACATTATCTTAGTGACAAAGCAGCAGAATTTGCAGCAAAAATACATCACAGAAAACCAAATGTTTAAGTTGCAAGGCATATAAATTGAATGTAAGTTAATGAATGTAACATTTTCAGTGGCAATGCAGCACCAGCCAGAAAGACTGGTGACTAGCCAGTGGGCCAGCCTTATTGTTGAAGATTTCTCATTTTTTAGGGTGTTTAATGTAGGTTTGCACGGTTTGGTCTTTCTCCAAGCATTTTAAGAGAAACTGTCTGTCTGTATTTGAGCGATAGGTGCAATATACCTCTCTGTGTGCGATCAGGCCAAACATCTCTACACCTAATTACTCTGCAAAGCAGCGAGGTGTGGCGTGCTGTGTGTGTGTTTATGTTTTGTGTGTCCATCACACAGTTTCGGTCTATCACCATATGGGTATGTTTGTAACTTAATGTGCAAGTGTTATGCATATGTACAGCTGGCCGAACCATTGCACCATCTGCCACTAACGTATTTTAGCATGATTTTTTTATCTGTTGCAAATTCCTTCGGCTTGTACTGCTTGTGTTCATCTTTGAACCTCTGCTCACTCACCTTCATAACGGCGTGTTATAAATAGCCTTGTTAAAAAAAAAAGCTGTTTGTTCTGAATCACAGATTGTTCTTGTAGCTCTCACACCTGTCCCTTGCTTTTGTGATTGTTCTTTCTCAGCCAATAAACACAAGCCATGGATTGAAACAGAGTACCAAGGGATCGTCATGGAAAACGACAACACTGTCCTCCTCAACCCACCTCTGTTCGCCCTGGATAAAGACGCACCGCTGCACTATGCGGGTAAAGATGCTGATAAAGTCGCACCTTTACGTGTTGAGGTGCAGTCACATTAACCACTTCAATATAAGTCATTTCAATAGGAATACACTCAATTAGTAATTTCGTGTGAGGACTAAAGATTTCCCCAGATTTCTCATCAGGTTCAGGTGGTCATGCTAATTTGCTGCATTGACCAACAGAAAGCTGCTTAGTTTGTTAAATAACAGTAAAATCCATTGAACGCACTATACTCCTATTCCTCATAGACTCATAAAAAATTTAATTATGGTGCTACCCTGATTAAGGTCTGTAGACAAATGATCTTATTTGTCTGCAAAATTTCTCTGAAATTGAGTTAATGTGACCACATATTTATAGTCATGCTATGATGAATAAGCAAATTTAGGTGCGATTATAAAATTTAGGTATATTGTCTATTGTCAATAGTGAAGTTATGTACACTCTAAAAATGCTGGGTTAAATATAACCCAGTGCTGGGTTAAAAAGGGAAAAACCCAGCTATTGGGTTGTTTTGACCCAACTGCTGGGTCAAAACAACCCAATAGCTGGGTTTCTCCCTTTTTAACCCAGCGCTGGGTTATATTTAACCCAGCATTTTTTAGAGTGTATGAAGCATGACAAACTTGAAACCATGTATGGGGAAATCTTTCGCCCTCACGTGAAATTCCCATTTGCATGGATTCCTATTGAAATGCTTGAATTTTGCCAGTGAAAATTTGCCAAACAACTGTGTCTTGGTCGGTAAATATAACCCTTTACACCTCCAGTGTGAAAAGGAACTAAAGGACTAATTGTGGATTTAATAGTAGGGTATTTCCAGTTTTCACCTTTATGCATTGTGGTTATGCTGTGTTGTGTTCAGGATTATTGTCTATGATCAGTAGTGTATGAAGCACAGCTCACACAGAAATCACTTTCAAACAAAACAGCTTTCTGTTGGTTAACGCAGTGAATCACGTGACCAACTTGAAACCACTGTGAAATCTGCTCGGTGAAATTTTTCACCCTGATGCCAAATTCTAAATTCCTGATTGCATGGATTCCTATTGAAATGACTGGTGAAAATTCGCTGAACAGTGATAAATGTGACCTTTAGTCAGTAAATATAGTAAATATAACCTCTTATGCCTTAAGTGTGAAAAGGAAAAACTAATTATGCATTTAATATTAGTGTATTTCCAACTGACAGGGTCTAGTCAAGGGTTTGGTGTAAGGGTTATTTTGAAGGGGAGGGGGCAGCTTTGGAGCTTCTAGGAGCTAGTTTAGTACTATGGTAATTACATGTTATGTTTACACAAATTACACAGGGATTACAGCTGACAGACCTCCCCCTCTGCAGGCTGAGTTTACATTCACAGTGCCGTGTCATGTGTGACAGCATTTCCTGAACGCAGACAAGTGTTTACTTCCAGAAGAGCACTCAGCAGCCCTTTTCACATCATTTCACATATACATCAATGTTTTTTTTTTACTTGTGTAGTAAATGGCACTTTAAATTAGGATTTGTACAAAGGTTGTCACACACAAAATATATTTTATTCAAATGTAGTCAGTGCAGATGTATTATTCTCTTTTCAGGGGAGATCTGTGGGTTTCGGGTTCATAACGGACCAGGTGGTTCT
Source organism: Sinocyclocheilus anophthalmus (assembly GCA_018155175.1). Classification (NCBI taxonomy): domain Eukaryota; kingdom Metazoa; phylum Chordata; class Actinopteri; order Cypriniformes; family Cyprinidae; genus Sinocyclocheilus; species Sinocyclocheilus anophthalmus. The sequence goes on from JADLZN010005309.1 coordinate 227,032, forward strand.
GGCTCGGCACAGTTTGAGGCAGTGGTGTTGGATCGCTCTACTGGAGAAGGTCTGGTTCGCTCCAAAGAGCCTCTGGACTGTGAAAGCCAGAAGGAGCACAGCTTCACCATTCAGGCGTATGACTGCGGTGAAGGTCCTGATGGGACCAACAGCAAGAAGTCTCACAAGTAAGAGATTTCTTCTATTCAGATGGAATTTTCCTAAAAATCGGGTTTCTGCTAATTTATGCAACACCCGTTGCATTCTTACACTCTTAACCCACTGTTCCCAGGGCCACTGTGCACGTCCGTGTAAACGATGTGAACGAGTTCTCTCCTGTTTTTGTGGAGCGTCGGTATGAGGCATCGGTGCCCGAGGGTCGTCTGTTTGATCGTATTGTGCGGGTGGAAGCCGTTGATGCCGACTGCTCACCTCAGTACAGCCAGATCTGCTTCTATGACATCATCACGCCAAACGTCCCTTTCACCATTGACAACGATGGTGAGAACTACAACTGCCAGCACTGATAAAATTGTGAGTTTAAAGGGGTCATATGATGCGATTTCAAGTTTTCCTTTCTCTTTGGAGTGTTACAAGCTCTTGGTGCATAAAGAAGATCTGTAAAGTTGCAAAGACTAAAGTCTCAAATCCAAAGAGATATTCTTTATAAAAGTTAAGAGTCAGCCACGCCTACCTAAAACGGCTCGTTCTAACACGCCCCCACATGTCTACGTCACTATGTGGAAATATTAGCATAATGCCACCCAAATGTTCACACAAAGAAAGAAGGCGTGGTTTCAGGAACAGCAGTCGTGTTGATGCAGCTATGTCAGGGAGACGCTGTGTTTCAGTCGGTTTCAGTGCGAAAGCAAAAGCACTTTATTTGGTCTTCCGGAAGTAGATGCAATTAGGAATCATTGATTAAGATTTATTTACAACAGAACAGCAAAACCCAGATGTTCTAGGTCCGTTCGAATTGTGCAACGATTTATGGACGAGTACAAGGCTGGCTGTGCACGACGCGTTTGAGAGAGGCGGGGCATAGAGGACCTACAATAATGTACAGTATTTGAAAAAGAATGTGTTTTTTTAACATTCACGTCAAATACACAAAACAGTGATCTTTAAAATAGCATCATATGACCCCTTTAATATGTAATATTTAATACGTGTACATTGAAGATTAGATAGATTTCAGTTTAAAGATTTATTTAAATAAAAATGTAATAAGGTTTTTTATGTTCAGCATTGTTCTAGATTTTAGTCTGGTGAGTTTTGATTGAATCTTTGAATTCAAACTATTTTTTTACTATTTAATCTCCAGGTTGTTAAAATTTAACATGATTGAAAGGTTCACCCTTTTGCCAGCAACTTCCATAAAAGATCTGATCAAGACTGTAAGGTTGGAATTTAACTGTAGTTATGAAATGAGAAACTGTACGAATTGAGTGTGAATTGAAAAATGTCATCTTTAAATCACATAATGAACATTATTCCATTAACGCATGTAGCTCAAGGATGTTTTTTATTCAGCTAGCAACATATTTTATTAAAAGGATTTAAAGGTTTGAAAAATCCATATAATTTACCTCCATGTCTTTCCAAACCTGTATGACTTTCTTTCTTCTGTGGAACATAAAAGAAGATTTTTTTCATACAGTGGAAGTCAATGTTCTGTTTTGATGCCAACATTCTTCAAAATATCTTCTTTTGTGATCTGCAGAAGGGGACCTAAATGATGACAGAATTTTCATTTTTGGGTGAACTATCTCTTAATTCAAATAATTATAATGTAAGTCCCCATATCAATGTGAAAACTTTTCAGCAATATTAAAAGTATAATATTATTACAATGAGGATATTATTACTTTGAGATATGCTTTTATTTTAAGAATTAATATAATGTATTTGTAGGGTTTTACATTCACCCCCATAATAGTGTTATTGTAATATATAATATTATAAGAATTCTTGTGAAGATCATCATTAATTTAATCATTATAATTGTTGCATATAATTCAAAAATGAGGCGGCATGTCAATGTTAAGCTGGCTTTTAGGGCAACTCTCTGAACAGCCCAGTTGCTGAAGTGAGATGGAGGGATAGTCACCATTCCTGAACATTCAATGCAGATCAGAGCACCCATTGACAGACTGAGGGGGAAGAGATCAATAGCCAACGTTTTGTAACATGTCAAATGCTGATAAAGAAGGAACTGGCCAACGGAAAGAAACCAAAACAAGGGAGAAAGATACAATGAGCAAGCCAAACAAGGGAGAGAGGTCCTCTTTTTAGCCATGACTTTGCAGATTTTTCTGCTGTAGTGTGTGTGGTTTGCTTTCGTAATTTGGGTCAGGCTGAACCAGACACCGCGGTGTGAATATCCTTTTATTTATTGTGCCACTTCAGTATCGTTCTTTTACTCTCTCTCTCTCTCCTTCAGTCCTCTGTTGGCCTTCACCCATCCCTGTCATCTTTCATTGCTTTGTTTGTTTTTTCTCGCATTTCTCATTTTGAGCTGCTTTTGGTTTCTTTATCATATTCTCAGTGTCCCTGATAGTATTAAATCTGCTTTATTATTTACAGTCTGAGACTTTTTTTTTAGCATGCTCTGTACTTATTTCGCCCGATATACACCCACCGGCCTCTTTATTAGGCAGACCTTGCTAGTACCGGGTTAGACCACATTTTCTCTTCAGAACCACCTTTAACGTTTCGTAGCATAGATTCAGCAAGGTGCTGAAAACATCCTCAGAGATTTTGGTCCAAGTTGACATCATAGCATCACACAGTTGCTGCAGATTTGTCGGCTGCACATCATTTATGTGAATCTCCCATTCCTCTACGTCCCAAAGGTGCTCTAAAATCTGGTGAATGTGCAGGCCATTTGAATATAGTGAACTCATTGTCATGTTCAAGAAAGCAGTTTGAGATGGTTTGAGCTTTGTGACATGGCATGTTATCTAGTTGGAAGTAGCCATCACAAGATGGTACATTGTGGTCATAAAGGGATGGAGATGGTCAGCAACAATACTCAGGTAGGCTGTGGTATTTAAATGATGCTCAACTGGTACTAAGGAGCCCAAAGTGTGGCAAGAAAATATCCCCCACACCATTACACCACCAGCTGCAGCCTGAACCATTGGAAACAGAAGGATGGATCCATTTTTTCATGTTGTTTATGCCAAATTCTGCCCTACCATCTGAATGTCTCAGTAGAAATCAAGAATCATCAGACCAGGCAACCTTTTTCCAAATCTTCTATTGTCCAATTTTGGTGAACCTGTGTGAATTGTAGCCTCAGTTTCCTGTTCATAGCTGACAGGAGTGGCACCCGGTGTGGTCTTCTGCTGCTGTAGCCCATCTGCTTCAAGGTTCGACATGTTGTGCGTTCATAGATGCTCTTCTGCGTACTTCATTTGTAGAAGTGGCTATTTGAGTTACTGTTGCCTTTCCCTCAGCTCAAACCAGTCTGGCCATTCTCCTCTGACCTCTGGCATCAACAAGGCATTTTTTGCCCACAGAACTGCTGCTCACTGTTTATTTTCTCTTTTTTGGATTATTCTCTGTAAACCCTAGAGATGTGTGAAAAACTGACCACTTAAAAAATGTAACTTAAATCACCTTTTTTCCCCATTCTGATGCTTGGTTTGAACTTAAAGGGGTCATATGAGTTCTGCCTGAAGTTCCAAAGACTAAAGTCTCAAATCCAAAAAGATAGTCTTTATAAAAGTTAAGAGTCAACCAAACCTACCTAAAACGGCTTGTTCTAACACGCCCCCACATATCTACGTTACGATGTGGGAAGATTTGCATAACGCCGCCCAAATGTTCACGCAAAGAAAGAAGGAATAACTTTTATTCTCGCTGTAGTATTGTTGTTGCAGCCGCTGCCATGTCATGAAGACGCTTTGTGTGTTCGTTGTGAAAGCGAAAATACTTTGTTTGACCTTCCAAAAGAGAACACAACTAGAAATCAGTTGTTAAGTTGTATTTACAACACTGTCCAGAACAGTTCAACCCAAATATTCAAATATGTGTGCAGCACATTTTATGGAGGAATGTTTCCTGATCCTGGTAGACTACAATGCCGGCTGTTCTGACTCACAGCATGTAAGTTTGTTTTTTATATTTAAAGAATTTGCCCACTGACGATTCAAACGCGTTTTTTGAGCAGTGTAGAGTAGCGCATGCTGTTTGTCGTTTCTCCGATCACAAATACAAACATGGTTTTATATTTACGCGGTGCAATGCAATGCAATGCAACGCGTAAAAAAACATTATAAGTCATTATAATCCGTAATTACATCCCAACTGGATGCAACAAATGCCTTGTTTATAATGGGTTTAATGTTTTTGTCTTGTCGCTCCGGCCCGGGACACAGAATCACAGTATGGTAAGGGGCATAACATTTCCATCACACGATTGAGGTATTCGGCCAATCACAACGCAGTTGATAGCTGGCCAATCAGAGCACACCTCGCTCTTCAGAACGATGAGCTTTGTAAAAATCGACGCGTTTCAGAAAGGCGGGGCATAGAGAAGAAACAATAATGTACAGTATGTGGAAAATAATGTGTTTTTTTAACCTTAAACCGCATAAACACATTTCAGAATCAGAATCAGAATGAGCTTGATTGCCAGGTATGTTTACACATATACGAGGAATTTGTTTTAGTGACAGAAGCTCCACGGTGCAACAGAATGACAGTGACAAGACAGGACATAGATAAAAAAGAATAATATACAAATATACAAAATAGACAATGTAAAAAATAGCAAAAACACAATATATATACACTTATTGTAGGTCGGTATGATATGTGCAAATTTGGAATGTAAAAAAGTATGTGTGTTAAATAAATAAATGTAAAGTAGTGTTAAGTGTTCCACGTTTTATTACACCAAATAATGTTTTTTTTAGCAACATCATATGACCCCTTTAACCAGATTGTCTTGACTATGTCTACATGCCTAAATGCCATGTGATTGGCTGATTAGATTTTTGTATTAATGAGCAGTTGAACATGCATACCTAATAAAATGGCTGGTGAGCGTACAAACTTCTCTCTATCGCTTACAAATTCAGGGAACATAAAGAACACTGAGCCACTGGACTCTAAACGCCAGCGTGTCCACAGTTTCTGGGTGACAGCGTTTGACTGTGGGAAGAATCGAGCTCAGGCTGATGCTCAGGTCATAGTCACAGTAAAACCTTCCTGCAAGCCAGGCTGGATTGGTAATTATTTTTACAATGTACTGTTGTTTTATTTTATTTATTTATTAAATCAATAAATTTTAATAAAATTGTATTGATTTATTCTTATAAAAAAAACATTATCATTTGCTTTTTATAAAAATTTGACTGGGAATTAATCTAAATTGAAAACTCATGTTATGCTACATTCCATGTTATTTTATGTAATTATATTTGTATGTATTTGAATTACAGGATGGACAAAGCGCATTGAGTATACTCCTGGTTCTGGCAGTATCCCTCTCTTCCCGAACCTGCACTTGGAAGCATGCGAGGAGACGGTTTGGAACATCCAGGCTACTGTTGAGCTTCAAACGGGTCATATTGGGAAGGGCTGTGACAGGGACAGCTACTCAGATCGATCTGTGCGCAGACTCTGTGGTACGTTTGTTTAATGGTGTTGATTCCTGAATTTTTTATTTCTTCGATAAATTGTCTACGGTTTTAATTGGATGATAGCAGATCCTTGTTCATTAGGATTAGAGATGATTAGTGAACGGAAAATTGAGGACTTGGAGTTTATCTGTTTCGGTCTCTGTTGCCCAACTCTTTATCTCTTTTAGAGCAGATGGGAAAATGTCCCAAATCATTCCATTCTCTTTAGATTAGCTGCAGGATGAAAATCTCTTCAAATTAGGGTGTACTCAATAATTCTATAGTTCTTGCTGATCTTGCTGGCACCAGCCCTGCTTTTAATCAATAATGTGTTGGCTTTTAATGTTTTCAGGTGCTGTGAGGGGTGAAGTCGACCTCCTTCCACCTCCATCTCCTGCAACCAATTGGACCACCGCGCTGCCGACTCTACCATCTTCTGATTCATCTCTGGTCTTCTCCTTCAATGGCTCCACCCATGTTGCTGTAGTACCTGATTCAGTTGCTTCAGCAGTATCCGGGGACCACTTCACCCTGCAGTTGTGGATGCGAAGAGGAGGAGCCAGCACTCAGCCACCGGCCAATCAGGCGAGGGGAACCCGTAAAGAGGAGGAGACTATTATCTGCAGCACTGTAAAGAATGGTCAGTCTGTGCTGGCATTATCACCATACTAAAATTTCAGTAACATTTCAATACCAATGCCAGTAAAATTCAATATAAAAAAAGTTGTTGACCACACTCTTCAATTTAAGAAAGTAAAAAAAGTTACACACATTCAAAAGTTTGGGGTTGGTAAGATTTTTGAAAGAAGTTTCTTATGTTCACCAAAGTTTATATGAATAATTTATATGACCAAAAATACTGTAAAATCAGTAATATTGTGAAATATTATTACAAATTAAAATAACAGTTTTATATTTTAATATATTTGTGAATGTGGGATTATTCGTTGTGAAGCTAATTTTCAGCAGTCATTATTCCAGTCTTCAGGGTCACATGATACTTCAGAAATCATTTTAATACGCTGATTTGCTGCTCAAGAAACATGTCTTATTAATATCAGTATTGAAAATAATATTGCATAATATTGCTTAATATTGCTTAATGCTTAATATTTTTGTGGAACTGTGAAACATTTTTTAAGGAGTGTTTAATGAATACAATGTTAAAAGAAATGCAAGCTTTTGAATATAACTGTTGTAACATATATGTCTTTACTGGACACTTTTGTTCAATTTTAATTATATAGGTAAGTATTATTTATTTAAGTATTTACTATATCTTACTGACCCCAAACTTCTGAATGGTAGTGTACGTATTAACTTAAATAATAATACATGAAATTGAAACAATGGTATACAGTCTTCAATTATTTCTAGATAAAATAAGCAACAAACTATATACTCTACTGCACAAATGTGATATTTTGACAAATATCAGATGTGTTTACAACAATACCTCGTCAAGGTTAGCATTTTTGACCATGAAACTTAGTACCGAAGTGCCAGACATCCCTGGTCAATAGTCAATGCTTAAGAACTCAAATTTGAGCTGCTCTACTAAACAGTTTTGTGGTCTCATTTCCAGATGACTCGTACTCTCACTACTCTTTATCGGTACACGGCTGTCGTCTCTCTCTCTTCTATTGGCCTGATGTGTCCGCCACAAGACCCGTCAAATTCCTTTGGAAACTGGAACAGGTAAACCAACTGTGACAGCAGATCTTGGTTACTTTAATCCTGTCACACTCGGTCTGTAACAGGAAAGGTTTGATACATCTTGTTGTGAAATGCAATACATCTGTATGTGTACACATTGTTGTGGAGCTTAGCTGAACTTTGACCTCTGACTCTGACAGGTGTGTGACAGCGAGTGGCATCACCTGTCCCTTAGTGTGCAGTTCCCCTCTGTCACACTCTACGTGGATGGGGTGACCTTTGACCCCGCACTCATCCATGACAACGGAGCCATCCCCAACCCGGCACCACACCAGCGGCTGGTCATCGGAGCCTGCTGGGGTAATTTTACAATTAGTCATCTGTGATAAAGTTTAGAGGCTGGTGTGACGATATCAGCAGTAGGTGGAGCAGAAATCTGTAGTCATGTTCTTTCCCCAGACTATGTGTGTTTCAGCTATTAATAGACTCATGTATTATTCAACAAAACAGAATCGTTCTTATACAGTGTTCTTACACACTTGTTTAGGTTGTGTGTTGTGTGTGTGTGTGTGTGTGTGTTAGAACGATGCCCAAGCTTTCCGACTCCTGCTGTGCTAACTGGGTCACCTAGTCTGTGTTAATCACCTTCTAGATTGATGTTTTGACACTGGGCAGAGTAATAGGTCAAATAATGACAACTATGCCATTATTTACTCACCCTAATGTCATTTCAAACTGTATGTTATTTTTTTGTGGAATTTGTTAATGTTACACAGTTTTGCCATATAACACCATTTTATTGTGACGAGGGACTACATAAAAGACAAAAACACCATAAAAGCACTATAAAAGTAGAAGCTTAGAAGTTTTTTGAAACAATAAAAATTTAAGTAACAGTACTTTGATAATCTTCACCTCCACCAAAAGCTTGGATCTAGCCAGCATTCTAAGAAACAAATGGCGCATTGATGCCAAAATTGCATACCAAATATTGACTGCAATGCAAATATTGACAGAATTTGACTTTATATCGTATAGCTTCAGAAGTTACCTTGTATAGTGCTTTTTTTCTCCAATAAAAAAATAACAGAACACACTATACCATTCAAAGGTTTGGAGTCAGTAAGATTTTAATACTTTAATTTAGCAAAGATGCATTAAAATTATCAAATGTGACAATGAAGACATTTATAATGCTACAAAATATTTATATTTCAAATAAATACTGTTCTTTTGAACTTTCTATTAATCAAAGAATCCTGAAAAAATGCATCACAGTTTCCACAAAAAATATTAAGCAGCAACGATTTGCACATTGATAATAATAAGAAATTATTTGTGAGCACCAAGTCAGCATATAAGAATTGATTTCTGAAGGACCATGTGACACTGAAGACTGGAGTAATGGCTGCTGAAAATTCAGCTTTGCCATCTCAGGAGTAAATTACATTTTAAAGGGGTCATATGATGCTTTTTTAAAGATCATATTTTGTGTATTTGGTGTAACAGAATATGTTGCCATGCTTTAATGTTCAAAAAACACATATTTTTCAAATACTGTACATTATTGTAGTCCTCAATGCCCAGCCTCTCTCAAACGCTTCGTTTCTACAAAGTCCCTCCTTCCGACAAGCGCAGTCTGCTTTGATTGGCCAGCTGACCCAGTGAATTGTGATTGGCCAAACACCGCAAGCACACGTCGGAAATGTAACGCCCCTTACCATAATCGAGAGCTTCATCTTTCAAAATAAATGTAAAGCCAAACCAGAAAGGGGAACAGAGTCACGTGACAGAAACAGTGATGAAGCTGGTATGTGTTTGCAGTACACAAGACGGTTAAGACAGCTGACTCCACTGTGACGTCTCTCTCCCTCGCGCTCGGCCGCCGCGCGCACACACCATCACACACACACACACACACCATGCACAAAAATCCGCATTTGAACAGTCAATATAGGCAAATACTTCAAACTAATAACAAAACAGTAGCTGATTCTGAATTACCTCCTCTCCTAGGTTCATGAAATGGTCTTCCATAAAATGCATTGCTGTTCTTTTGTAAGTGATCTTAAAGATTCCTAATGCATCTACTTTCGGAAGGCCAAGTAAAGTGCTTTTGCTTTTGCACTGAAACGCACAGCTTCTCCCTGACATGGCTGCTCAACACTAACTGTGGTTACTGAAACCACGCCTTCTTTCTTTGCATGAACATTTGGGCCGCATTATGCTAATATTTCCACATAGTGAGGTAGATATGTGGGGGCGTGTTAGACGAGCCGTTTTAGGGGGGTGTGGCAGAGTCTTAACTTTGATACAAGCATAGCTCTTTGGTTTTGAGACTTTAGTCTTGCAACTTCAGGGATCTTATCTATGCACAATCAGCTTGAAACACTCCAAAGAGAAAGGAAAACTTGAAATCGCATCATATGACCCCTTTAACATATCTTAAAATAGGGAAGATTTTGAATTGTAGTAATATAATCTGAATATTACTGTTTTTGCTGTATTTTTGATCTAATAAAAGTAGCCTTGGTGAGCATAAGACAATTTTAAATGTTAGTGTAGTTTTCAAATGACATGTAGATGAGTGAAAGAATGCCGGTGCTTTCAATTTTTACATGAACTATGAATGTAACTATATGTAAATGAATTTATAAATGAATATATAAATGAATAAATACAGCTTTTATTAGTTCCCTTTCACTTTTCAATCTTTTTCTTCCTGTAGAGCCAGAAGAGAAACCGAACGACATTGTGAACAACACCATGCCAGAGAGTAAAGACACAGGTGAGGTGCACATCATGTGTGTGTGTGGATGAGGATGTGCAGGTATGTGTTATTCACAAGCTATCTGGGATCAATAGAGATGCTCGTTTAAGTGCCGGTATGTGTTTAATGTTCTTAAAAGAGTCTGTATTGATTCATATTTATATATATCTTCTCATTTTGGCCTATAGGAAAGTTTGTCAGTGGTTACAAAGGGCTTTTGTCAGGAGTGACTGTGCGTCCAGGAAATGTGGAGCCCCACAGTGTGGTGGAGTGTCTGTATGCTTGTCGAGAGGGTCTTGATTTCGGAGACCTTGAGACTTTGGGCTCAGGCATGAAGGTACTTAAAGTGTAATTTACATCTTTACCCATAATATAGCCCATATAAAGGCATTAATTTTTTAGTGCACTACTATAAAGGATCTGCTTTGTTTTTTGTCTAACTGAGATGCAAAATAATTTTCTGTAGTATTCTGTCAATAGAGTTTAAGTTTAATGTTATGGAACATCCCTTCCTCAGGTCCATGTGAACCCTAGCCAGTCAGTGCTGGTGTTAGAGGGAGACGACATTGAAAGTTTCAACCGTGCTGTTCAGCAGGTGACATACAGGAACTCTCTACGATTTGCCACACCTGGTGTCCGGCCACTCAAACTGACCACCTCTCTCAGGTAGACAAGCATCCACACACCAAAATAATGATCTTTCTACAGCATTTCAATTTACCCAGCATATCTTAAGTCTTATGAATTTAGTAATTTTGTCAGAAAATGAATTTACTGCAGTGATCAACAGTAGGTTAGTTTCAACTACCCAAGTAACAAGATATTGTCCATAGATATTGCCTTTTCTCTCTCTCTTTTTTTATAAAAAAAAGAGAGAGAGAAAAGGTTTTCACTGAAAGCAAACTGAAAAGGAGATTAAACAATCGACTGATAAATTCAGAGTAAAGAAAATCTGTAAACATTTCATAATTTCACTAAATAAATTTTTTGTTGATAACTCCCTTTTTTTGGCAAGCATGTAGATATTAAGGATTTACTTACTGTTGCCAGATATTAGGTCAATGGGTTGTGGTGACCAACTGTAGTATCAACAATCAGATGGAGATTAATTTAACCAGCTGCTCACAGATTTATTGGCATAATCGCATAAATATATGGGCACATAGTTATGCAAAGTTGCAAACAGTAACATGAATATAGTATTCTGATTAATTCATCAAATTAATCACAATTATTCATATATAATTTAAAAGGTTGGGGTCAGTTAACTAAAAACTGAAACTAGCAAGGATGCATTAAATTGATCAAAGATTTTTATAATGAGCTCTATTTCATATAAATGCTTTTCTTTTGAACATTCTATTCATCAAAGACTTCTGGAAAAATGTATCACTGGTTTCAAAATATTAACCATCACAACTGTTTTCAACACTGATTATAATAAGAACTGTTTCTTGACCAGCAAATCAACATATTAGAATGATTTCTAAAAGATCTTGCGACACTAAAGACTGGCTGCTAAAAATTCAGCTTTGCCATCACAGGAATAAGTCACATTTTTAAACTTATTAAAATAGAAAGAGTTGTTTTAAATTGCAATAAAATTTCACAATGGTACTGTTTTACTGTATTTGCAAACTTGGTGAGCATAAGAGACTTCTTTCAAAAAAATTTAAAAATTTGACCCACCTTAATATTACATAATTGTGAAAGACCAGTTGACCTAAAGCATTATTGAATGTGTTAATTTTAACACACTATAATCATAAAACATTCCAGCAAAATGTCAAATTCTCAAATATCTAGTTATTCTCTTTAAATCATCATAGGTCTCTTTGTCCTTCTGTAGGTGTTTCAGTGAAGAGAGCTGTCTCTCTCTCAGACAGCTGGAGGGTTACCTGGTCGTGCTCCAGCCTGACGCCCCTCAGATCTCTCTCTCTGGGGTGGGACCCCACCTGGCCCGGCCAGCCGCTGAATTTGAGGGCCCTCAAGGGGTTCCCTTGTTTCCTGAGCTCCGTATCGTCTGCTCCTTGTCTCATGCTGTGAACACAGCTGCTCAGGGCATGGAAGGAGGGGGTACGTTTTGAACATCTCACCTAAAACAGTAATCTGTGAACCCACCGCTTGATGGATGACCTCTATAAGGGCTTTTTTATCAAAATGGATTCTATTAATTTATTCTTGGAAAATGATCTACACATCAGGCCCTGTAATAGCCCAGAGGCTCGACTTGATGAATAACTATGAACAAAAGATCTGCAGTCTTAGAGCTTGTTTTGATTTTGTCCAGAGGCGATGCAGCATAGAAAGACTTTCTAATAAAGAAGTCAAGGTCAATGCATTGTCAAATATTTGCAAGTTAGTATGCAAGCATCGTCTGTCGATAGAAAGTAAGAGCAAAACAAGCAATGGAATTACTTATTCGCCCCCAGGTTAACCTGTACTCTCTCTGTTATCTGTGACTTTAGGCTTGTGCAATGCAGCAGACAGACCTTTGCTCTCCTCTCACTTCAGTGTTATTGCCAATGGGTAGAGAATTATTCAGTCTTTTTCTGTCTCTTTATTAGCACTGATGTCAGATGCTGTGGCTCATACTCTGGATGGGTGTGAAGTCCAGCCCTTGGGGGAGGAGCTGAACTCAGAAAGGGAGGAGCTTCTGGTCGACATGGAGGCATTAAAAGAGAGGGGACTGGACATCATCAACACAACTGCCTACATTGCCATCACTGGTAATTTTTTTCATATTAACTTAATGGCTTATATTGCCTTCACTGGTAATAAAGTTGTTTTAGAAATTGAAATATTAAGTTATTGTAAAATGTTTTGTATGAATAGTGTTTTGTGCTGTACGTCTTCAAAATAAATGTAACTTGGTTTAATATTTTATTAAACAATGTCAAACTTGTTTATACATGTTTAAGTGTTAATTTAGTGTATAGATATGTTTTGGGGCTGTCAATGCAAATGATGTACAGGAATCAGTAAGATTTTCTAATGTATTTGGGAAAAGTCACTTATGCTCACCAATGCTGTATTTATTTGAACGAAAATACAGTAGAAAATAGAATTTAAAAAATACAGTAAAAATAATCATTTTATATTTGAATATATTTTAAAATGTGATTTATTCCTGTGGTGTCAAAACTGAATTTTCAGTCATTACTCCAATCTTCAGTGTCATATGATCCTTCAGAAATCATTCTAAAAATAGAAAAACAACAACACCTTGTTCCTTCCTTTTCTCTCTTTCAGGAGCGGAGTCTATCTCTGTGTATGAAGATGTGTTGCGCTCCATTCGCTATCGCTTAGCAAAGGGCTCTGCTCGTTTTGAAAGAAGGTTCCGTCTGTCGTGCTCAGAAATGAACGGCCGGTACACCAGCAACGAGCTCACGCTGGAGGTAATGAACACCACTGAACACAGGACACCGATGTGGATCCTTCAGCACACTAACCCAGTACACACACACTTCCTGACCAAGAATACCACTGAAAGTCCAGACTCTTAATGAACACACACTCTCACTGTCTTTGTCTGGTTTTCTCCTACACTTGCTCAGGTGAACTTCCTGCACTCTCTGGACAGTCTGTACCATCCGTCTCACCTGCTGGCATCTCAGCAGCAGTTCCTCCACCCATCCCATCACACTGGAGAACTGAGTGGACACACACTCCCTAACCCACACCGCAACTCAGGTACATGTTTGACATATATAAACACAAATATTTATCAGTATATCTAATTTTTCATCTCATAGGCAAAATAAATTTAAAACTAAGGTCAGTATTAAAAAATTATGGAATATAAAGAATAAACATGATGTTTCTCTCTCCTCATGCGTACAGTTGTTCCAGGAGCCGCAACTGTCATCATCATGGTGTGCGTGGGTTTCTTGGTTGTCATGGTGATTCTTGGTGTCTTCCGCATCCGTTCCATCCACCGCCGTAGTGAAGGAGCAAGAGGTGGAGGCAAAGAGGGCAGTAGCCAATGGGACGATTCGGCCCTCAACATCATTGTGAATCCAATGGAGGTATAAATACTAAAGTAGATAGTACTGTTCAAAAGTTTGGGGTCGGTAATTTTCTAAATGATTTTGAAAAGTCTCTAATGCTCACCAAGGCAGCATTTGTTTGATCAAAAACACAATGTGAAATATTATTATAATTTTTAATAACTGTTTTCTGTTTGAATATATTTTAAAATGTAATATATTCCTGTGTTGGCAATGATACATTTTCAGCAGCCATTACTCCAGTCTTCAGTGTAACATGATCCCTCAGAAGTCATTCTAACATGTTGATTTGGTGCTCATTTCTTCTTATTATTAGTGTTGAGTAAAGTTGTGCTGTCTGATACATTTTATCAGAATCTTTGATGAATAAAAAATTCAAAAGAACAGCGTTTATTTGAAATATCATTTTGTGTAACATTATAATGTCTTTAGTGTCACTTTTGATCAATTTAATGCACCCTTGCTGAATTAAAGTATTAAATTATTTAAAAAAATAAATAATCCTACTGACCCCAAACTTTTGAATGGTAGTGTATCAGCATTCTTACTAATGTGTGTGGTATCTTATACACATCTTTCTTGTTATTTTCTCTCTCAGACATATGAGAACCGCATGGGAATTGCAACAGATATGGAAGGAGAGTGTGACGAAGAGGAAGAAGTTGTGGATTCACCAGATGATACCAGTGATGACCAACGAATCATCATCAAGAAGGAGGGAAGAGACTCCGCCCCCAGACGCTACTGAGTCAATTAACCACACCCACACCACCCACTCATTTAAAATACAGGAATATACAACCACACACACACAGATGCACCATCAAAGAAAATGAATATTGTCTAACACACCAGTGACACAATTATAGGATCTCAGCCTCTGTGAATGCAATGCTTCTCTCTGGAATGTACGCTCCCACAATGCACAACGCATTCCCTCTTTGCCACTCTCAACCCAGATCCCAATATTTATTAATGGCACAATTATATGTTCATTCATCCTACAACCTTTCCAACTGATGTGCTCACAACACTGTATCGAACATAATGAAAACACTAATTGTCAACTCATATCAGCTAATTGACTCTGAATGTTTCAAATTACAGCCTTTTGTAATTAATATAATGTCTAGTGCCCAGTACACCGAGTACAAAACAACTTCAGAAGCTGTATTTCCTCTGCACAATCTGTCTCTTGATACATTCCTTGAGCAAATTCACATGTACAGATATAGAGGACTAGTCAGTAAAGGTGTTTCGTAATAGTGATAGACTACAGCTAGGTATGCAAGTGCTTTCTTTTAAGCATCACAATGCACACACACACACACACACATACAGACACAAAACTTCTGTGCACCTCTTCTCACAACCTCATGAAAAACACAGTACAGTGCAATGCCCTCTGCTGTATCAGAATGTTAGCTCAACCTGGGCAGTTTTGATTGTACTTAAATGTATGTAAATACAAATGACTACTATTATTATCATTTTTTGTTGTTCCATTATTTTCGTTCATTTTCAGTCTTTGCACTTTCAGATAGGCTAGGTATTTTTTTCTAATATCTCTTGGTAATATACAGTGATAATGACAATAATAATATTAGTAATAAGAGCGATAATGATTGGCTTGATGAATGTCTATTTATTTGTGTGTTCAATTATGTAATTTAAAAACTTGTTAATATCTGATTCACAGTGGAACAGAAAGGCACATTAATGTTATGCCTAGAACACTTTCACCTCCGCCATCATCCTCCCTCTATCTTTTCTCCCCCGTCCTTTCTCTATCCGTACACTCTTTAGATACTGCCACTGCTTTTTTGGTTTCTGAATGTACAACTGTGCCACCCCCTTCCTCCTTCCAGCTCACACTCCTCCTCTCTTTTCCCCGTGACTATTTCTCTGTCTGTGTTAGTGTACAGTGGAAACCTGTCAGTAAATAAAGGCCTGTTGTTTTTGCAGTGTGATATTAAGAATGGATAAATTTGCATTAATAAGCTATATTATTACAATGGTTACCATTGGGACAATTAACTATACTTATAGACACAATGACATGGATTATATGGATTGATTGTTATTGAAAACCATCTGAAGAAATAATCTGTTCAAAAAATTCATAATAAAAACCCACAGATGAAGTCAGCAGATGGTCAGTGTTTTTTTTTCATGTTATAGTCTTGAAAAGATGACAGTTGCAGACTAAAAATATTTTAAAAAGCATTGCAAATGAACAAATTACACATATGATCATAATGTGATTATTTAGAGAGCTGTGAAAGGGATATGAAATATTTTAGAATATAAATAATGAATTGTATCCTTCCTGTTTGGCAGGACATGTCCTGTCTTAATTTATTGGACGAATCATTCAACTTTGCAATTTTGAAAGATTTAAATCATATTAGTTCATAACAATATCACACTTAATTAAACATATGAGTGAATTAAATAAACCACATACTGTTTTTGAGCAGATGTCGCCATTTTTGCCATGTCTCCAGCTGGTTTGGAATAACTTTTTGACTGCAAAACTTGCTAGGAACTATTAGGAAATAATTTCTACAGTCAATTAATCAATCAAATTCTATTATAATTATTTCTCATTTCATAGGTTTTTCCTGTGTTTACAGTATTACTTTGCATCCTTTTTATTAAAACAAAACATGAATACATCAGAATAGCATAAACAGTCAATTTACAACAAGACACTCACACTTAAGCCTCAAAACATCAGAGCATGATCAAATAAAAAAAATTAAAAAATATTTTTGTAAGGTCTTATAAGAAATGTTTTAATTCATTTCTGAATTTATGAAACAGGAGGGGATTTAAGGAATTATATTATCTATCTATCTATCTATCTATCAATCTATCTATCTATCTATCTATCTATATATCTATACCCAACCATATACATATAGGCATATATATATATATATATATAGATATAATCATATATACAGTATATAAAAAACATTATGAAAAAAAACACATCAATGTACATCATTCGAGAGGAAGTGACTTTTAAAACAACAGTACAAATGCAATGGATTAAAAAAAATCCAGTGGATTGGCGTTTGTTTAATTGTTGGTTTGTTTTATCCACATACCAGAATTCTGAACAATATTGCTAAAATTGCAACTGACCTGTTTATTTCCATTATATTGGGCGTCATATTTATTGCCACTGCCTGTATGCTATAAACATAGGCAGAGCGTGTGTACGGCTGGGGAAGGCATATCTATTACGTCAGTTGCTAACAAAGTGAATATGAATTGACTGTGTCGATTGCGGCATTAAATTAAGAACTGCTCATGTTGCACCGTATTTCATTTAAGGCATTTTTACAGTGTTGCGCATTTTAACCAATCACACACATATCTGTTGAGCTTAGGAATGCAATGGCCAATCAGAAGCGTTCAGATGAGTCATCGTTCAAACTCATCAGTTTTGTTGAGTGCACGCACGTTCCGGACTCTTGCGAATTCTCTCATCATAAACAACAAAGCGCAGATGTACGTACAATGTAAGTAAGAGATTCATATACAGCTCCAGTTATTATAAAGATAGTTTTGTTTTTTTGAGAGTGCTTAAAAGATCACTTGATAGATCAATGTTAGTGATAATGTCACTTTCTATATATAATTTATTCGCTGTTCGAATAACAGTGGAAAGGGAACGTTATATAATTATACATTTCTAACGTTTTTATTAAATTGTAATCACGTTAAATACAAATTCAGTCCCATTAAAAAAATATTTTAGCCTACATGACACCCATGTCTGGTTCTTGCCTAAAAAGAGGGGTTTATAATGTTTAATACATTTGGCTGTTTTTAGCCTTACCCTGGAGTTGGTTCACCCTCCGCCTATGGCTATAAATGAATAAAGTTTAAGTCCTTGAGCTTGACCAGAGCATTTCCGTTTTGGTATACCGTTTATACGTTTTTAGCAATACGCCCCTAAATTACACATGCATATTAATTTTTAAAAGTTACAGAGCTCAAAATATACTGCACAACAGGAATGATTTTAAAATAGTTATTTATTCTACAAAATCCTTTTCCTGTATGTTGATACAATAGTTTATCAACCTGTCACTCAAGGCATGCGCTGTCACTTTAGGAATTATACGTAACTCCAGCGTAAATCTCGCTCCATCTGTCGTGATGCTCAGCAGAGTTACAAGCGCTGCTTATCGTTGGTCTTTACGCAAAGCGCGTTTGTGAATAGCCGGAACGTAGCGTATAGAATTCGTGTGGCTGGTTCGCTCCTGTTTCAGTGGGCCACACGAGGAAGGTAAATAAAGACAGGACGGTCACCAGCGCAGCTTTTACCCGTCAGGTACCGACAACCAACGGGCTGTTAACCTCAGCTGTCTTTTTAGGGCCTGCTAAACACCATTACTATCGGGATAAAAGGAGAAAGAGAAGAGAAGAGAGGTGACAACATTGCCTGTGCAGGTGAGATGAGTTTATTTAGCTTGTAAGCTAACTGTCTGCAACATAGTTGACTTAGTTGTCCTGCTAGCTTCATTGTTATAATTCAAACCTGCAGCACAAATACGGCTGTGAATAGCTAACCGGTTGTTGTCTGTTACGTTGAGGTGTGCAACTGCTATTTACATTTGAGGAAAGTCACACTCTTATTTAATGTTCCTATGTGGAAGTCAAACTGACAGCAGACAAGAGCCAGATTCGGAACAGAAGTGTCCAGCATGTTTGACATGTGCGAGTGATCAGATGATTCAACCGGTGGTCGGTCATTGCACAAACACTCCTGTTTGTCTCATTGATTTTTCATCAAGTGTGACAAATACATCTGGGAAGCTGGTTGTTTTGGGTTTATTGCAAAAGGACAGCAAGGTAAACCAGGGCTGCTTGTTCACATGCAATCGTGGTTAATTGTTAATAGCTGTTTTCAGGGAACAATGCAATCTGTGTAATCCTTCTAGTCTGGATAAGCTGATGGAACATATGTTTATGCCAGTGGAAAGTTAGCTCAGTCCACAGGGTTTATCTCAAGCCGATGATTCATTGTCTTTCCGTCTCTGTTCAGGCTGGAGATGCTTTTGTTTGTGGCAGGTATGGTGGCGTAGGATTCAAGATATTCATCCTAACCACTTCCAGAGATGAAATGGTTTACAATAATCGTTATTGATTTTAATTCATATAAACAGACTATAGCTGGGGACACACTACTCAACTAGCTGAAACATCCTAAGACTGAACTCAACACATTAAAAGACTGTTTCCATTGACTGGAGAAGATTCTAGTTTGACAGACAGAGAGGAGCACAAACCTAATGACTGAGTCAGTCCACAACACGCTTAACGACTGGCTAATCATGACTGGACAAATTCTGGCGAACCGAAAAATAAATAAAATAAACACTAATAATAATAAGAAATAAATAAATCTCACAATAACTTAACTGTGCAAGATCTTGTACCAAAAACAAACAGGGATGTCAACGTACATTTGGCAGTATTTATATGCTGTGCAATTTGTCCAGGGGGGAAAAAAAATTAAATAAATAAATATAAAATCCCAGTATCTGATTATATGGTCTACCCACGCTTCCGCCCACCAATGACTACACTGAGGGCAACACCTGTGCTTTTATTTAATTATTGAAACTTTAAAGGTTTGTTTTACTTTTTTTTTTTTTTTTGTGCTTAAAGGGGGTGTCTAATGCTTTGTATGCATTTTGACTTTAAATACACTGCTAAAGTGTAGGATTCTCATACTAAACATGACCGAAATCTAAAAAAATGAGTTAGACTTATGATGGAGTTAGTGTTGAATACCAAAATTTCTGTATTCGGTACCAATACCAGTGAAAATCCACGGTTCTCGGTACCAATTTCGGTACCAAAGCAAAACACAAAAACATGCTAATTAAAAACACATTATTTTTATTAATAAATTCAAACAAAAATAAAATGTACAAAAATCAGTGCCATTCTTTATACTTGTTTAAAATTATGTTTCAAGTTTTTTAAGTTTCACCCAAAAGTTTTTGTCATATTTTTGCTGCTTCATTTGCTGCTTCAACGTGCTTCATTTGGGTTACAGAAGTAGCCAGGATCCGATTCTGGATCGAACGTATAGGCCTATGGCTGGATCTGATTTTTAGCCATAGTTAGTTTGTCAATAAAGTTTTTGTTTCTGTTTTATTTATGTCAATGTCACAGCTTGCAGACGAAAGCTGCGCATGCTCGTGACTCTTTAGCATTTTTAAACATTTTTTTATGAAAAATTTGTTTTAAAGAGAATAGCTATTCGTTATATTCATATATTTGTTTTGAAGAAAATTCGTTATGAAGAATATTCCTTAAAATGAGAGAAATCACTGAAATAATTTATTTTACATTCTTTGACTGCAGAAAAAAAAACTATTAGTCTAAAACCATTTAACTTTGCAATGTTAACTTATGAAATAAAAGAAACATCACAACAAGATGTGTAATTAAGAAAAAATATTTGACAAAATTACAGAATTAACAATGAAGTAAGTTTGATAGTGAGTGCATTTCCACTGCATAGTGGCATATACAATCGCTGGTGTCAGTCGCAAATATTAAACCTATTTTAAAAAATCTTTGTGAAAACACTGGTTTCTAAATTAACTAAAGATTATAATCTTTAGACACCATACACTATATGACTTTTTCTGCTGACTGCAAACAGCGACTGAGCCCAACTGGAACAGACCGGATCAGATTGGGCACGATCAGTCGTCAAGACTAAAATACATTCATAATCGGCATGACAGTTGTGTAGAGCGTTCTTGCCTTAAGATGTGTAAAAGAGGCCAAGAATGCCACTCTCAGGGGCACTGTGGTGATTCTGGTAGTTTACTAGGGCTACAACCTTTGGGTTGCCAGTCTAGACTAGTGGTTCTCAATCAAGGGGCCAGGGCCCTCTTAAAATGACTCAAAATGTTTTAAATTAAGACAAAACAATCAAAAAATAGGATAAAACACCTACAAATCAAACAAAATTTTAAAAGTTAAATTGATAAAATGGGTATCTTTTTTATAAAGAATATGCATTTTTATTGGGTATTAGTGAGTAAAAATATTAGTAAAAAAATGTATCCTCAATCTTTATCCAGAAAATCGTTAACAACTGGAAAAATAGTGTAAATTATTGGTTAAAGCAAGCTGGAAGGTGGGAACCCTGAACAACTTAAGGTTGGAATACACTATATATGACTTTTGCCCAGATTTTGCACTGATTTACTGTCTGTTGAGAGTCCGAGTCACTCTGCAGATTTGAGTTGGCAGATTTCGCATAGTGTATGATTTTAAAGGGAAAAAAAAAAACCCTTGTTAAGCTGTTCAGACATTATTACTCAGAGTTGGAGTAGCAATATTTTATATTTTGAGGCATATTTTAGACGCATATTGTTTTTCATTTGTCACATCCACGTCTTCTATCAACCAGTACGTTTACTTGTGATCAGAACGATGAAGTTGGCAAGGTGTGTGTGTCCTATGTTTTAAATTCTGTTTCGGGTTTTATAAGTCATGTGATTACTTCCAACATGTCGAGATTAATAAAATGTTGAAAACAAACTATTCTGAGGGGCCTTTTCAAATATATATAGTACAATGGGGGTCAAAACAGATGTGAGAGAGAACACTGGTCCGAGACCGCGAAACCACTTCACTGCTGTCAATTTTATAATAACATACCATTCAATGATGATACTATGCTTACCTGTAGATATCTCAAGGTGTTAGTTTGATCCAGCTTGACGGTGTTTTGCCATGGCGATGCGGGAGTTAGTGGAGGCAGAATGTGGGGGATCCAATCCCCTCATGAAACTGACTGGTCACATGACCCAAGAGGGAGGGGCTTGGAGACACCGATCAACACCCACTGTAAGTTACTGAACATTTTCTTTATAATCATGACAAAATATTTAGGGCTGGAATGACATGTCGATGTCTATAACATAAATACATGATTTGTGTGGAGCGTGTTGATGCGTCACACTGTTTAAGTTAATCCCCAATGATGCCAGCTCTTCGGCATTCTGAAACTGAGACTTTCTGGAATAAAAGAATAGTTTGATTAATCTCTAATTAAAAGGAAATATATAAATCAGTAGATTAATAGATTGAAAAATAATTGTTAGTTGCAGCCTTAAAAATATTAAAATTAAATTAATATTAAAAAGCTTCATTTTCCCTTTCCCCCCATAGATTCCTCCTACTCCAATTGAAATAGCCACTGAAGAGGAGGTGTGTATTTTGGTCTTTTGGATGTTTCAATATTTCAATGACCTGATCCGTTTGCCGAGGTCGAATAGTCTTCTGTGTTCTTACTGTAATGACATTCTGTTGTTTTTTAAATCTAGCTGGTCAGTGAGTTTCTACAGGCCCCACAACGTCCTCCTCACAGTTTTGATATGGGTCAGCTGCTGGAGGAAATGCAGCAGATAGATCAGCAGAGCTACAGACAGGCTCCACAGAGAGGTAGACTGCACAAACACACATATAGACTGATTTGAACACTTTTCAGTGTGCTATAATTATATGTTTTCTTTCCCAGCTCCTGACGTGGCTGCCTTGGCGCTGTCTGGCGATTGGGCGGCAGAGTTCCTGTCTGGTGCTGACTCCGCCTCTTCTTCTGGACAAGCTGGTCTGGATCCAGCTGATGCTGATTGGACTAGAGAATTCATCAATGAAGTGGCAGGTTAATATCAATTTGGAATGTATTTTAGTCCAGATTTTATCTCTTTTTTTAAATTTAGGATGCCATCGGGTTTATTATAATGCCATTAGATGCCATTGGATGTCATTAGGTGAGGCTGATGATTCTTCACTCATCTTTGCTCAGCCATCCTTTCATTCTCCAAAGCTTCACTCTTTCTGTTGTCTTCTACTATACCTCCAATATTCAGTTCCCTTCCTCCTGTCTTACAGACCCTGGCCGCTGGGCAGAGGAGTACCTGGAGCAATCAGAGGAGAAGTTATGGCTAGGAGATTTGGGAGAAAGAGAACAGGACAAAGAATGGTATTTTATATACCTTTTAAGAAGAAGAAATTAGAAAGTCCGGGCATATTAACAATATACGCTACTGTTTGGGGTCAGTAATTTGGTATTTTTAATGCTTTTGGAGTTATGTGCACAGCAAAACTAGATTTATTTGATTAAAATTACAGTAAAGGGAATAGTTAGAACTTCATTGACAAAAATTGGAGTGTTTATTGCTGTAATTTTTTTGTTCCACAATTTGAAGATGTAATGAAAGTTATGACATGTTAAAACAATTTGGTACTAGCCACCAGCCATTATATTCTTGCTTTAGTATATTTTTTATCTTGTCAGGACTCAAGAATACCAGTCAGGTGAAGAACTACGGCAAACAGCGAATGAACTCCTTGCTAAAGTGGATGACCCTAAGCTACAGAACACAGAGGTGAGAGTAAGAGGATGGTTTAAGGGTTTAAGTGTTCTTTGAGCTACATCTGATGCACTTTAGTCTAAGACTGCGTTTACACTGGCACAAAAAATCCGATCTTTCGCTCCCATCTGACACAGATTTGTTGCACACGTGTAAACACAAAAACCTGCACGAGATCAGATTTTTTTGCATCTGATCTGAGCCACTTCCAAATGTGGTTTTAAAATCAGATACACATCCGATATCTGGTCATCCAACCTATGTCTATACACACATATCTGATTCCCCGCAGAACTCCCAATGCGAGGGCGACACGTTTGCTCATAAAGATTTTTAATGGCGTTTTAATGCCGGCGTGCTCTATGCGTTCGCATTTTATTGAGATGGAAACTTTTTATAGGTAAGAAAATTCCCGCCCCGTGAATTTTGAAAATACAACAGCTAAAAGCTACATATATTTCTCAGCAATGAGGCGATAACTTAGCAGTTTTTGTAATACAAACACACCAACCACGTTTGGCAATGTCTTCACAATCGCAAAAAAAAAAAAAAAAAAAAAAAACAAAAAATGCTCGCACGTGGGTGCATGTGTTCGTGCGTTCGTTCGTTCGTTCGTTCTCTCTCTCTCCTTCGAATTCATTTCAATAAATATCATCTTTATTTCACTAAAGAATTATACCTCTAAAGAGCTGTAGATAAAATAGCATACCAAATGAAAATTAGTCATTTTCCGTTCTTTATCCGTTCAGTCAGATTTTGTGCTGCAAAACATCCATGACAGCCGTTGTCCATGCTGGCAAATAATAATGGCCATTCGACGTGAATTATATAAATAATTTTAAAAGCACGGCCATTTAAAACCCAGGGTCTACCATTTGCATAGTAACGCGATCACTGGCATACATCGCACAGAAATCGATAACCAGTCGTGTCAAAGGGAACGTAAACAGACGTGCCTAAAAAATTGGATATGGTCAAAAATCGAATCTGTGCATAAGACTTGCAGTGTAAACGCAGCCAAAGTCACTACATGCAGAGATGTATTAAAGGGGTCATATGATGCGATTTTACATTTTTCCTTTTTCTTTGGAGTGTTACAAGCTCTTGGTGCATTAAGAAGATCTTTAAAGTTGCAAAGACTAAAGTCTAAATTCCAAAGAGATATTCTTTATAAAATTTTAGAGTCAACCACGCCTACCTAAAACGTTTCTTTCTAACACGCCCCCACATGTCTATGTCCCGATGTGGGAAGATTTGCATAATGCCGGCCAAATGTTCACGCAAAGAAATAAGGTGTAATTTTTATGCCTCCTTGTAGTATTGTTGCTGCCATGTCGTGAAGGCGCTGTGTTTTTTTGTTGTGAAAGCGAAACTACTTTTGTTTAGCCTTCCAAAAGAGGACACGACTAAACAAAACGCTTAGTCATGCTTGGAGCTGATCCGTGCTGGTTGCTGAGGAAATACATCAACTTCGGGCTGTGGATCGCCGGATTGGCTTTCAACGTGGACGAAGCGAAGTCCAGCCCGGAGTCGTCACATGTGATTGCCGCAAGCCCACCGGCCCTCACATCTAGCCGCCCCGCTCACTCAAGCCCGCCGGGTGTGACGCTGTGTTTCGTTGGGAAAGCGAAACTACTTTGCTTGGCCTTACAAAAGAGGACACAACTACAAATCAGTGGTTAAGTTGTAGTTACAACACTGTTCCAGAACACTTCAACCCAAATATTCAGATGTGTGCTGCGCATTTTATGGAGGACTGTTCCTGATCCTGGAAGAGTAGACTACAATGACGGCTGTTCTTACTCACAGACTGTAAGTACGTTTTTTATATTTAAAGAATTTGCCACTGATGATTCAAACGCGAGTTTTGAGCAGTGTAGAGTAGCGCTTGTTGTTTGTCATTTCTCCGATCACAAATGCAGACATGGTTTTATGTTTACGCGGCGCGATGCAATGCAACGCGTAAAAAGACAGTATAATTATTATAATCAGTAATTATGTACCCACTGGATGTAACAAATGCCTAGTTTATATTGGGTTTTAATGTTTTTGTCTCGTCGCTCCGGCTGGGACAGGCCTACCACAATATTGCAAGGGGCGTAACATTTCCGTCACACGTTGAGGTATTCGGGCAATCACAACGCACTAGATAGCTGGCCAATCATAGCACACACCTCTCTTTTCAGAATGATGAGCTTTGTAAACATCGACGCGTTTCAGAAAGGCTGGCATAGAGGAGAAACAATAATGTACAGTATGTGGAAAATAATGTTTTTTTTTTTTTAACATTAAAGCATGTCAGCATATTCTATTACACCAAATACACAAAATAATCAACATCATATAACCCCTTTAAACAAGCATACAGATATTGCACCTAAACATAAATAGTAAACAACTGATAGTTCCGCTTCTAAATTAATATTCTGTTTTATAATGAATAGTCCTTTCTATGTGTTGCTTGGCAACCTTAAACAGATTAACTATATTACTTGGTAGAAGAATATGTTTATTGAACATTGGTGTTTTTGCCAATCACTGTAAAATCACTGTAGCACATGGCATATTACTGTATTAAATGCAGCAGCAAAGGGACTTTAATGATTTTTGTTCATGATGTTTAACTAAAGTTGATCCATTTCAGAATAAATCTGCTCTGCTTTCACCAATGCCACATCACAAAATTGATCTGCCCACAAGGGATCACTTAAAGTTGACCCAGAAATTAAAATTGGCTAAAAATTTACTTACCCTCAGGCCATCCAAAATGTAAATTAGTTTTTTTTCTTCATTGGAACAGATTTTGAGAATTTAGCATTACATCTCTTGCTGCCCTGCGTGCAATTGGTGAAGCTCAGTGAACTCAGACGTGAGTCCAAACAGCTGATAACAACAGCACAATCATTCACAAATAATCCACATGACTCAAGTTCATCAATTAATGTCTTGTGAAGTGAATAACTGCGTGTTTGTAAGGAAAAAGGCCATGCCCTATTATACTCTTATTAAAACCCACTAGCCTATTTGTTTCGAATTGTTTTGGACTGATTTTGCTTGCAAACTGTGCTTGACATATGCATATTTCTTTACTGATTCAGACGAGATGACTTTTTCACCTGAGAAACTTGTACTTTGCACTTCTAGTTATAGTTAGAAGTAAAGTATACATTAACCTATTTAGTTCTTGTGAACCTAAAGTTTTTGTGGTTGTGACTTGTGGTAGATGATAAAGTGATGTGACATTGTTCATGTTTTCATAGGCATTTCTTTACTTGCTCATATTTCTCTCTCTTTTTCATTTAACTCCGCTCATTCTTTGTCATATAATTTGGGATACGTTATGCCTTTGGCCGTTATTCCGTCCTCCTTGTGGTCTACTTGTGCCTGACCATAACTGTCAAGAGGAAACCACTGGTGGACTTGTGTGTGTATGTGTGTGTTGAATTCATCGCCAATGTGTTTCCTGGTAGCAGTAGATGTGTAATAGCTGTTGTTGTTGTTGTTGTTATTGTGTAGTTCCTGCGGTTCATTAGGCAGATTGGCGAGGGCAGTGTGACTGTGGAGGACAGAGCAGGAAAAGAGAACACTGATAGAGCACAGGCCAAGGAGGCACAGCACTGGGCCTCCAGCATTAACCAGGTACGAGCCCTTCCCAGCTCCTCCTATGAGGAAACACCATGAAGGGTGACACTGCAGTCCCTTGGTAACCATCTTGGCTCTTCTCAAGCTGCTAGCCAACATTAGCCATAACTGCATAGCATACTGTAAATCCTTGCCAATGTGCACTGCGGGGTTTTAAATAATTACCCAAGAGAGATACAGTTTTGGATAGCTAAATTTGTTTTAGAGACTTTATTTTGTTTATACAGTGGGGTCTGAGACCACGTGTAAAATTTGGGATTCAAAATCTAATTTCATCTGTTATTTGTGTATATAATATAATATCAGTTATTCTTTTTTATTAATACTTTTATTCACCAAGGATTTATTAAATTCATCAAAAGTGACAGTGAAGACATTTATTATGTAACAAAAGATTCTATAAAATACTGTTTCTTTCAATTTTCTGTTCATCAAAGAGTCCTGAAAAAATGTAATGCAGTTTCATCAAACATTAAGCTGCAAAACTGTTTTTCAACATTACTAACAATTAGAATGTTTTTCTTCTTGAGCACCAAATCACAATTAGACTGATTTATTAGATATGACACTGACACTGTGCAGTAATACTGTAAAATTCACTTTTTTTTGGCCAAACAAAAAAATGTATTAAAATAAAGTGTTATTTTAAATTGTATAATATTTCAATATTACTGACTGTTTGTGGGGGGGGGGGGGATCAAATAAAAGCAGCTTTGGTGAGCATATAAAACTTCTTTTCAAAACACAAACGTACTGACTCAAAACTTTTGAACTATACGATTAGTTTTTTAAATAAATTCTATCTGTTTATTCTTAAGATTTATTATATATTTATAACAGTTTTTTAGATATACAATTAAAATATAGTTAAAATATTGAAGTTTTAATGCAGTTTATAACAAAGCATTATGATGTAAAAGGAATAAGAAATATTGAAGGTTCTGTAACATTTCAAAGTAATTGATCAAATATGTGGAGTTAATGCTTGAGTTTTCGCTCAAATTCACTCAAATATTACCCTGATCGTATAAATATGTATTAAATTAGAAAAAGCATTTTCACTAGTGGTCTGAGACTTTTGGACCCCACAGTTGGTCAAGCCAAGTTTTTTGAAAGGAAAAATCACAATAGTCCAGGACCAGGTCTACACTGTGCTTGGAAACTGGTCTGTTTCTAAAAAACATTGTTTATCCTATGGTTCAAACAAGCAATAGTTTAATTGTGATATTTCCTTCTTCCTTTTGTCATGGACCGTCATCATGACTTCTTAATCTCTCTTGATCCCATCTTGATACCTTTTAACTTGCATCCATACCTACATTTCCCTACTATCCTTAACAATCCCACACCAAACACATAATATCCCTCCCTGTACCCTCTGTCCCATACTGGCTACCCAGTTCCTGGAATCAGGGAAAGGGACTGTGCAAGTGGAAACGCAAGAGGGCAAAGAGAAGAATGACAAAATGAAAGCTAAACAGGCAGAGCAATGGGCTACTATCGCCAGGCAGGTAGGACCCTGATCACCTGGCAACAGTGATGCAGTAGTCCTGCAATTTTTGTTCTGTCTGATTTTAGGCTTGTCATTTCCGTTATGTTAACTAGCCCCTGCTGACCAAACCTTTTTTGCCTTGAAGAGAGCAAACTGTTGCTTTAATTTAATAGTGCTTTTAATGTAATTATCGCTGCAAGACACCAGGACTGTAGAGCTAATGCCCTGCTCACACTGCTTTTCATTTGTGCCCAGCTACTGAAACCACTTTGACTTCCTGCAATAGTGAAGGTACTCTGAACATTGCTTGCTATTTTTAAAATAGAGAGAAAAGGAAAGATGGATGAATGAGGGTGAGATTTTATTTTCTTCTTCTGTCGGTCTCCCAATCCCTCTTTATCTTTTTCCATTACATCCTTTCTTTATTCCCCCACACTCATTCATCACAATATGTTGTCTTTTTGCCCTTTAGCTGAGTAGTTTAAGCATTTGCAGGCTCTGTGATGTGTCATTGAGGCTGCTAACAGCCTGGCATGTCGCTGTGCTTGGTAGGTTTCGGCAGAATCTGCAGAATCTTGGGTAGATGAGTTCGCCGCTTACGGGCCAGACTTCCAGCAGGCCAAAGCAGCGGTCGAGGTGAGACAGACTGCACACTTGCACATGTTTACATGAACTTCAGTGTGATACTGGTTCA
Source organism: Sinocyclocheilus anophthalmus (assembly GCA_018155175.1). NCBI lineage: Eukaryota > Metazoa > Chordata > Actinopteri > Cypriniformes > Cyprinidae > Sinocyclocheilus > Sinocyclocheilus anophthalmus. Next base: position 256,336 of record JADLZN010005309.1, read on the forward strand.
CTGGTGTTGTGTGTGTGTGTGTGTGTGAGTTCAGAGTGATGTTGATTTCTGGGAGAAACTCCAGCAGGAGTGGGAGGAAATGGCGAAGAGGGATGCTGAAGCTCACCCTTGGCTCTCAGACTTCGACCAGATGCTCAGCAGCTCTTACGACAAGGTATCTGGTTAATGTACATCTGTGCCCATTCACAACATGGATACTTCCACCCACCTAATTAAAACTTTTGAGTCCTTTCCTAGGCTTTAGTCTGTACTTTATTACATTTTATACAACAGTTGGTTCCAGTCTTTGGCTTCACTAGAAACTATTGTCATTGGCAGAGCAAAAATAGACTGGCAATATTGCTTCTAAAATGTAAGTTACTTAATATGAATTAATAATTTATTGAACTGTTGTTTAAAAGCGATGTCACCCTCACAAATCATGCTGCTACCTGTGGCCAATAGTCAGAAGAACAGCATCTTAAAAGTTGCATGCTATACATCCACTCTTTTCATACTTTCATTTTAAGTTGAAATTTTCTGCACAAAATCTTTTTTTTTTTTCCTTAAGTAGATTTTTTTAATTGTTCAGATTCCAGAAACACTACTGTTCAAAGGGTTTGGGATGATAAGATTTTTTAAATGTATTTGAAAGAAGTTTTGAAAGGGCTGCATTTATCTTATCAAAAATACAGTGAAAACAGTAATATTGTTAAGTATTATTAATTTAAAATAACTGTTTTCAATTTTTATTATATTTTAAAATGTAATTTTCCTTTTAATGTCAAATCTTAATTTCCACCAGCCATCACTCCAGTCCTCAGTGTCACATGTTCCTTCAGAAATTATTCTAATATGCTATTTTGGTGCTCAAGAAACATTTCTTATTATTATCAATGTTAAACAGTTGTGCAGTTTAATATTTTTATGGAACCATGTTTTTTTTTAAATCTTTAAATTAATTTTTTTTATAATTAATTTATTGAATATAAATCTTTGGTTACATTATCCTGTAAATGCCTCCCCTGTCACTTTTGCACATTTAATGCATCCTTGCTGAATATATAATTTTTTTTCAAAGAAAAACTATTTTTTATAAATTGTACTAAACTTTTGAATGGTTCTAATTTAATCAAAAAATAGCAAAAAAAAAAAACAACAAAAAGCCTGAGGAAAAATATTTGGAATAGTTACTTGTTAAAATTGGCTTTTATATATAACATTAAACTTATTGTGAATATGCCTTTACTTTTCTCCTAGGGGTATCAGTTTGAAGAAGACAACCCCTACCTGTCCCACGATGATCCGTTTGCTGAGGGCGTGAAGAGGATGGAGGCGGGGGACATTCCTGGAGCCGTACGTCTCTTTGAGAGCGCAGTTCAGAGAAAGCCAGACAACCAGCTGGTCAGAACCTCATACATATAATCCCCACATCCAAAAACTGATGATACATTTTGTATCAAGGGATTCTAACTGTGTTTCTTGTTTGTCTTTGTGAAACACTGACTGTGTGTGATGGTACTGCAGGCTTGGCAATATCTGGGCACCTGCCAGGCAGAGAACGAGCAAGAGTTTGCTGCTATCAGTGCCCTCCGCAGGTGAGAAGTATAACCGCAGTCTTGCTGTGCACAGCAGTTAAGTTCTCTGACACAAATCTGATTTATTAAAATACTGCTCCCACCTTTTTAAATTCATGTCTCAATTGTTGTTTTCAGATGTATTGAGCTGCAAAAGGACAATCTGACGGCTCTCATGGCTCTAGCTGTGAGCTTCACTAATGAGTCACTGCACAGACAGGCCTGCGAGACGCTTCGTGATTGGTTGAGGCACAACCCTAAATACCGGCATATCCTCGAGCAGCATGAACGAGAGAAGGAGCGGGAGAGTGTGAGGGAGAGGGAGAAAGAGAGGGAGAGATTTGGATCCCTTCTTCCAGAGTAAGCGGATACTTGAATGCTGTAAAGAATTATTCTAAACATGATGAGTGACACTACATTCTGTTGATTGCACCGGGTACACCACACTGAAATCTTATTACTGAATATGGCTCTGTCATGGACTGAATTTGGGGTCAATACAATGTTTACAAAGAATGTACCCTTTTATTAGCAAGGACACATAAATTTGGCTTGAAAGTGATTTGATCAAAATATTTATAATTTTACAAAAGATAAATGCTGTTCTTTTGAACTTTTTTTATTCATCAAAGAATCCTAAAAAATGTGTCACAATTTTCACTAAAATATTAAGCAGCACAACATTGATAATGTTTCTTGAGCACACAACAGCGTATTAGAATTATTTCTGAAGGATCATGTGACACTGCTGGAGTAATGATGCTGAAAATTAAGATTTACATCACAGTATCCCTTTTTGTTATTCTGAAAGGATTCATGTGGAAGTTGACAAATATTGGATATTATATTAAACATTTAGGGAGAATCTTAAAAAATGCAGTATGGACGAGCATCTTGAAAATAGAAGGCAACATTTTTGCATTTAGTGTGGGTTGACAAATAGTTAGGACACAGTGTAAGTGTTACTGTAACGGAGTGATGAGTCAGAATTATTTTACCCAAGACTTTAACTTGTATTGAACCCAGAAGTCCGTTAAACCTTTTTCATGATTGTGAAGTACTGTGAACTGATCAGATGTGGAAGCAGCCTGTTATCAATGCCTTTTTACATTAATGTGAGACATGCATAAGTGAGTGGACGGGGCATTGTAACCTAGCAACAGATTTACATTTGTCACCAATCATAAGCAGGCAGTGCTCTAAAAATATGGAGTCTTACACAAACAAAAGTGTGGAGTTCAATCTGCAGACAGCATTGTGGGTAGCTTGCAGCATATGCTCTGTTTTAATCAGTTGACAGTGCAGACATTAAAATAGTTTTTGTATGACTCAGGGATGATTATGAATTGTCTTTTGTTTTATTAAAGATTATTTTCCAAAATAAAATCTACTCACCATTTCGTTCCAGACCCACATGACTTGCTTTTTTCTGTGGAGCACAAAATAAGTATTTTTGAACAATACTTGCTGTTTCGCTTCAAGTAAATTAAAGTGAATGAGGATGTGATCTCTCAAGCTCCTTAATGACAAAAAAAGTGTCATCAAATTGTCAGTATGATTGTATTCCAAGTCTTTTGAAGCTATATGATAGTTTTGTGTGTCAGAAGGGTTTGAAACAACATGAGGGTGAACGACATTTTGGGTGAATGACTACTTTTAAAGGTTTGGTTAACCAAAAATGAAAATTCTGTCATTACTTACTCACCCTCATGTCGTTCCAAACCCATAAGACCTTTTTCGGAACACAAATTAAGATATTTTGAGCTTTCTGACCCTGCATAGACAGCGATGCAACTGAAATGTTTCCAAGTCCAGAGACGTAGCTGACACAGAACAGCATACGCTGTTTACGTCCAGCGGATACTCTACAAAATGGCGCTAGGGTGATGCGGAGACGACGAATTGTTGAATAAAGTCGTTCTTTTTTTTAGTATTCTTTAGTATTTAGAAAAAAGTTTTCTCATAGCTTCGTATAACTGCGGATGAACCCCTGATGTCACATGTATTTCACAGATCTCCTGGCTACGTTCTGGACTTGGGAACATTTCAGTTGTGTTGCTATCTATGCAGGGTCAGAAAGCACTCGGATTTCATCAAACATATCTTAAATTGTGTTCTGAAGGTCTTATGGGTTTGGAATGACATTAGGGTGAGTAATTAATGACATAATTTCATTTTTGGGTGAACTAACCCTTTAAATTGAAACATGGCAAATGCATTCTTTCACTTTTCTTCCGCCGAGGGCACTGTTTAATGAAGTGCAGACGTTGTTTTTGAGTGCAGCGGCCGCTGAGCCCACATGGGTGGACCCTGAGCTGCAGTGTGGTCTGGGCGTTCTCTTCAACCTGAGTGGAGAGTATGACAAGGCTGTGGACTGCTTCACTGCCGCCCTGTCTGTGACGCCACAGGTTGGAGTCTACACATTGCTTGCTATATTCTGCTCATTTATACAGATTGTTCATCAGTGTTTTAGTTCACATTCTTCTTTCTCTCAACACTATGAAGGATTATCTGCTGTGGAACAAGTTGGGAGCGACTCTTGCAAACGGGAACCGCTCAGAGGAGGCGGTCGCTGCTTACAGGCGCGCACTGGAGTTACAGCCTGGATTTATACGTAGCCGATATAACCTTGGCATCAGCTGTGTCAACCTGGGTGCACACAGGTTAGTAAGAGAAGGTTTCACCAGGGTGCACAGGCCAGAAAGAGCTAAAACACCACAATGAAAGGCATCTCTTTATATCTCAATCAGGGAGGCAGTAGAGCACTTCCTAGAGGCCCTTTCTCTGCAGCGACAGGCCGCAGGTGATGGAGAGGGAGGTGCGAGTCGAGGGCCAGGTGCAGCAGTGACTGTGATGTCAGACAACATTTGGTCCACATTACGCATGGCACTGAGCATGATGGGAGAAAGCTCGCTTTATTCTGCAGCCGACCGGCGAGATCTGGACACTCTGCTGGCACACTTCTGCCAGAGAGAAGGAGAGACAGAATGAAGGATGGAGGAGATGAAGGAGCGCAGGAAGATAGAATGTGAGTGTGGAGAAGCCAGTTTTGGAGAGAAAACAACACGAGTGGAGGTGTACATTTCAACAAAGAGGCATGACTTTTAGAGGTGCTACAATGTGAGGAAAATAAAAAGAGAGAACAAAACGACATTAATGGACAGACGGATGAACTGATGACTGTACTTGAGAAAAAGATGTTAAAAAGTTCAGGGTACAAACTTGCTACGGTTTTTGTCACGAGTTTATGCTTACAGAGATTCTGTTATAAGTTTTCCATTTTGTTAATCTTGAAGATTACGGTTCTTTCCATTGTCCTTATCAAAATTGCTCTCATATTTCTCAAATGGGGAAAGTAGGGCCCCTGCACTGTGAGCTCAAAATACTTGCCTCTGTTTGACACAGAGACGAGGTATGTGGAGATATAATTGTGTTCTACATCACTTTGGATCCTGTACAGAGTAACAGAAGTGATTTGCAAGCCTTAAAGTTATTTTGGCAACTTCATTCATGAGTGACAGAAGGGCTGTATACTGAAAGACATGTCTGTAAGCACTATTTCTTATTGGATATTTGCTTTTGCTGTAAATTAATTTGCTTAATTGTAAATTCTACATGCCATATTGTGTATTGAATCATAATGATTAGTTTTTTGCATTTAGCCAATTCAAATAGCTATTATTATCTATGTAATTCAAGCAATAAAGCTTTGACGAAAAGTGCTTGATAACTAATTAAAAAAATATTTGAAATTTGTTTAAAATGTTGTTTTTTTTAAATAAAATTAACTAAGGAAAAATAATTTTCATATTTCCAAATATAAGTATAAAATGATTAAAAAAAATATTACATACCTTTTTTATTTATTCAGCTTGCTACTAACAATAACCAAAATAGTAAAACTAAAATATACTTTCAACATGCTTTTCTATAAGTGGCGAATATTAATTCCTTCACTAAAACATATTTTTGAAACAACAGAAGTGCGATTGTTTGCAGTGTGTTTTGACTGTTGAACTCAATATTAAAGAAGACGTCAAACAGTCAACTCGCGGCTGCTTGCTGTATTCAAATCGCTGATACACGCCCAATTAAAATGCATTCACAGTCTCAGCCAATCAGAAGCGTCGAGGCAGCAACTCGCTCGTTCACCCATTGGCCTGTTTAAAAATCGCCTCAAACACAGAGCGACCGATTTAAATGCTCTAGCTGGAGTCACGCGGAGTTTATATTGGAAGGCGACTGAAACATTTCTTTGTTGAAATCTGCTTTTGTACGTACATAGATATATAAAACGTGACATAAAGTTGATCTGATACAGCGTGGAAGATAAAAAGAACATATAGCGGACTGCACGTGGAACTTTAAGGTGAGTTTGTGTTCTGGACAATGACTTTGTCATGCTGCTAAAACGCAGCATGGCAAGAACTGCTACTTATTTATTAAATGGAATTAAGTGTTTTATGTGCGTACAATTTAGCAATGTTCTGGAAAGCCAGCATGAGTTCAGAGTATTAGGGTTTTAACTAACGTTACTTTTTCTCTGCCTACCATGCATTTTTTTCATAAACCGTGCAGCAAACAGTGTAAAATGGGTGCCAGTGAAAGCAAGATGTCTGTGGCATCACCACCAAAGATAGACCTGAGCCAGCGGCTGAAAGCAGCGCGTGTATCGAGACTCGCAGACCCGCGGTCACCGTCCTGTGTTATCGACCGCACACCTATACAGGTACAAACACTTCTGTTTGAGTTTCTCTCATTAAAGTTTGATTACGTCGCTTATCGTTAAGCCAGACTCTGAGAAGAATTATGCTAATTTTCAGATCCCATATGAACCGTGAGTGAGCAGTTGGCAGGATAAGAGTTTAATTGATTGTATTTTCCTGTAGGTGGGCGTGGCTTACTCTCGTCTTCCTGTGGTGGAGTCAGTAGGGCCTGCACTTGTTGACCCACGCTCACCCACACCTGGCGTTACTCGAACACCATTAAAGGGTAAGTGAAGTTTACTCCATTATTTGGAGTATTTCATGTGGACTGTGATACGCATTCTTAAATCAGAATATTTAAACATGTTGAAAAGAGCTCAAGCTGAAAGCTAATTAATATTCATATGCTCAATCCTTTCTGTATAGAGTGCAGCAGTGCACTTTTTTTAATGGCCTTGGTTTTCAAAGGTTTTTTTTTATTATTTTTTTTATATTTTTGAGTTTTAAAGAATTACAGCCATGAACCAAACGACCAGCGACACGGTTAATAAGGTGATTACAACTGATTTATGAGCGTTTCTCAAAAAAAAAATGTAGGGCAGGACTTGGTTTTGTTCATTGGTTGTTGATTGGATGGAGGCAGATCAGAATGCGAGTTCGCAGTTGATTGTAAGAAAGAGGTGGATTTATTGATTTAAAAATAAGGTAAAACATTTTTTATAAATGATGATGAATTAAATGAAACGTGTGCATGGATGAACCATTTTCAGTCGTGACTCTTCAAGCTCAAACTCCTTTGTCTTCTTTACAGTGAGCATCACGTCTCTTGCTCGGCGGCTGAGCACCTTCTTTCTCAATGACGTCAAGTCTGGCGACTCTGTTTCTCCCCTTCCTCTGGTCTCCTTTACCAAACCCCACCGCCTGCCCAATAGGAATTGGCAAACTGACGCAGGTCCCAGAGATCCTCTGCTTCCTCTGGTAAAATCCCAGAACTCATCCACCCTCATCGGACACACAGATGCTGTGTCCACCCCTGCGCTGTGCTCTCCTTCAGAGGCCTACAGCTCCATGTGCAGCAGCCCATTTGTGTTGATTGGAGGCACGCTGGTGGAGGTGGATGCTGAGACCTCGCTGGAAGAGGCGGAGGATGCTCTGCTGCTTGGTGCTTCATTAAGAAAAGAGCTCAGTTTGAGTCTTCTTGCTTGTCGTGAAGACGTTTACTCTTCTCTGGAGGAACATCCTCTGACTCCTCCTCCTCGTGCTGAGAGCCAAGTGAATGAAGATCACTCCTACGCACTCTTCTCAGTCCCACCACAATCCACAGAGTCTGAAACTTCCACTCCTGTTGTTGACGCTGTTGTGACCTCGGAGGCAGATGAGGTCTTGTCCCAGACATCTGAAGAACAGGTTTGTTTTGGGGATTATTGAAAGACCGTCTGTTCGGGTTTCTTTCTAAATTTTTTAAAGGAATAGTTAATCATTTATCTGTATATATTCATAGTACACTACCGTTAAAAAGTTTGGGGGCAGTACAATTTATTTTTATTTTTTTTATTATTTATTAAGACATTTTATATATTCATTCAGAAAGGATACATTTAATTGATCAAAAGTGAAAGTAAAGACATTTGTTACAAAATATTTCTATTTAAATAAATGTTTTTCTTTTGAACTTTTTCTTTATCAAAGAATCCTGAAAAAGTATATTTATACATTGATAATCATTATTAATACATTAAATACTATGAAATGTTTCTTGATACAGCAAATTAGATGTTTCTGAGGATCACTGAAGACTGCAGTAATGTCTGCTAAAAATCAGCTGTTAAAATATTTTAAATAGAAGAACCGTTATTTTAGTCTAGTTTATATAAATCGATTATATAGATATAGATATATATTATATATATCTATATATATATATGTGTGTGTGTATTTATATGTTTAAAATAAAGGGGCAGGCTTGGTGAGCATTAGAGACTACTTTAAAATCAAAAATGACTGAAAATCATTTAATTGCAGTAATTTTATATTTGTGAAACATTTTTAACTTGACATTTTTATGCATGTAGTAATTTAATTGGTTTAGTTTTTTTAAATGCACTGAATAATTATATTCATTTCAAAGTTATTACATTTATTTAAAAATAATAATTTGATAAATCTTAGTTTTGTATTTGTGAAAAATTTATAATTTCATTAAAAAAAATATGAAATCATCATAAAAAAACAACCATGATGCATTTTAAATTGATAGTTAAATGGATGTTTTTGTTTGTTTTGGGACCCGTGAAAATTTCAGTACAGTTAGGAATCTGAACTGTTGGCCTGATTTGGCAAGCAGAAAAATTCCATCCTGTTGAATGCTGTGAGGAACTGACTGATGTGTGTCCTTCCTCCATCAGCTGGATGCTGCTCTTCCAGAGTCGAGCCATGAGCAGCCAGAGGAGAGCAAACCTCCCACACCTCAACCTGCTGTTGCCCCCAGCAAATCCAGCCAAGTGACTGACACCCAGGTTGAAACGGTCCAGTCCGGCATCCGTTGTTTGACGTTTGACACCCGTAGCCCAAGTCAGGCCATTTTTAAACCCCAGTGGTTGGGTGTGGGCTTCGGGACCACTGGAGTCAGAGCGAGGGGGGTACAGGCGTGTGGAAAAACATCCATGTCCTCGCCACTCTCCACCAAAAACACAGCCACAAATGAAAATAACAACATGGTTGTGCGTGCCAAACAGAGACCGAGAGGTGAGTGTGTGTCCGTTCACCACACAGCATCAGCATTTTTGTACGGCTAAAATAAGTGGAGGCAGATGATGCCAAAACTTGTTGATTTCAGAGTTTATAAATGTCTGCACCTGCTCTTATGTTAAAAGTAATGGATAGAAGACTAACAAAATGATAAATCCTGAAGTGTATCCAAGTTATTTTTATTTCATCTTTTATTTTTTCCAAGTATGCACTTTTCTCAGTGGTTATAAACTAGGTTATTTACTTGTTTAATGTTACAGAAAAAGTTCTGATTGGTGAGGGCAGATCGCCTCTGCAGATCCTGAGGGAGGCAAATTCACCCAGAGACCGCAACTCACAGGTAATCTCACAGTTATTAGTCACTGGTTATATTTGAATCTCAGTGCTTATTTAACTATAGAGTTATGCAGTCATTTTCATCTGTTACACCTTCAAACTCTAAATGGATCTTCATGTATTTCTTCAGATGAAGTTGAAAGTGTCCACCCCAGAAAAGCAGAGATTCAGCCAGATGGACAGGAGAGCTCTGATTCTGTCACTTAACAAGGAGAACGAGTGAGACCAACTGAGCAGACCAGGATAAATCCAGCCAACACTATGTATATAATACAATTTTAAGCCTTAAACTACATGATCATTTTTTTTTTCTTTCTTATCTTTACTGTTTCTTTGTGTGTTTGTAAATAAACTGTTTTAATGTAAATAAAATTTACAATTTATTTGAGTTTTGTTTCTTTTAGTCTGAATGTACTGGATGGCGTTGTTTTTCAGAAAAACCTGAATAGATCTCAATCTTTGTCATTGATACCAGCTGTTCACAAAGCATGTCTGGTGGTGAAGATATACCACTACTTTCAGCCCTACAATTATTGAAAAATAGACTCTGTCAGCCAATTAGACTTCTTCACTCATGTTTAACTCGGATGACCACATCTTTTTAAAAACATTGTTACTAATTTATCTGAACTATTTTTAACATCAAAAGAGTTATCCGATATCTGTGTGCTACTGTTCAAAAGTCTGAGGTCTGTAAGATGGATTGAGATATATAGAGAGACGGGTGTGGTCGATATATATATATCTTGTGCTTTAATTTAAAAATACAGAAATGGTTATTTTAAATTGTAATATATTTTAAAATGTTATTTATACCTGTGATGCAAAGCTGAATTTTCAGAATCATTACTCCAGTCTTCAGAAATATTTAATAATGACAGATTTGGGTGCTCTGAAACCTATTAATGTTGAAAACGGTTGTGCTGTTTCATGTTTTTGTGGCAACTGATAAAAGTAAAAATATCATTCTTTGTTAGACTTAATTGTATATTTGATCTTGTGCAACTATTTTGGCAACCTCTGCCTTATAGGTTTAATAGCACAGGATGCATTTAGATATCAGTAAGCTTGATCCAACTAGTGTTGAAAGTCTTATTTCATATGCTATTATTGATAATATGCTGTGACAGCCATTTGTTAATGACCCTATCAAAAAATGACCTCACGAATCACCAAATAGGTAATGGCCTTGTAAATGCCCACTTTTGCAGTTAGCAGTCCCTGAAAAACAAGTTTTCTGGTATTACATGATTTCTTTGACAAGATTATTGTACAGGTCAGCCCATCTCTAAATGAGGTTGTCTTATTCACAATCTTTCTCGTTGTGACGGCACAACAAACATATCGCTTTCTCTCCCTACTTATACAACTACATCCCATAGTCCTGTTTCAGTTGTCCCTTTGCATTTAACCCTGTCTGACATATTCTGATTTTGCCTCCATTTGAGACAGAGCCTTAGTTCCAGATCTTCAGGAAGATATCCCATGATCCTGTGCAGCAGGCCATTCCATCAGGTGTCACACCAATACAGCTCACTCTGTTGTCATGACCTGACAACACTCCTGTAAAGCACAAGCACAGTTTTATTACAATTAATAGATATGTTTGCATCTAAAATGTATTATCTATCATTCTCCTGAAGGTGACATCTATCCTTGTATCTCTTTCCGCTGACATACCGACTCTCTCAGCCTTCAGCGAGTCCCAGATGTTGCAGTTGAAGTCGTCATAGCCAGCGAGGACGAGTCTTCCAGAGAAGGAGGGAGCGATGGAGGTCACGCCGCACATGATGCTGGAGTCCTGGTATGTGATGAGCTCCTGGTCTGAACGCAGGTCGTACAGCTTGCAGGAAGCGTCATCTGAACCTGTGATCACTGCATTGCCATTGGGGAAAAACTGAAAAATGACACAGAGAGAAAAAAATGTATTTTTAAAAATATACTGCGAAACTCGCTGCCACTTTATGGTAGGGTGTGCTATGTGGATGCTATGAGTTGTGAGTGGTTGTTAGTGTGCAGTTGCTTGGTGGTTTCGAAGTTGTTCTGAGTGGTTGCTTTCAAACCCGGGTTTATAAAGTATTTCTGGTCCCTAGAGATGGCTTGGGTTACTTTCTCAATCTATAGGATTTTTGCTCTTTCTATAATGAAGTAAAACCACACCTCTCAAACTGCACAGTTTAACATCCTTCATGCTTGTAGTACCAACAGTGTGGGATAATCTACATACTGGACAAGTTAAATACATTAAGGCAGTGGTTTTCAACCAGGGGTTCGGGGCCCACTAGGGGACCTTGCAAACATCCAAGGGGGCCTCAAAATGACTTGACTTTTTATGTTTTAAAAAAAGGCTAAAACAACTAAAAATCACTCCCTCAACAACAGTTTTTTTCTTTGAAGAAATAGTCACATAAAATAAGTTAAAAAAAATTACATTAATTTTGTAATAAATTTAATACAAATTTTTAAAACTAAACTAATAAAAAATATAAATTATAAAACTGCAAATAAAATAAAAAGTTTGTTAATTTCTTAAATAAAAACTATAAATGTTAGATGAAAAACGTATTACTAACTTACTAACTGAAATAACTAAATTAAAAAGCTAAATAGAAATATTTAATAACTAATAAAAATGGCAAAGGCACATTACAATATTAGTAAAACTTCAAAAAAAATTTTTTTTATAAAAACCGAACAAAAATAAGGACATATTAATAAATACTGTAATAGTATATAAATAATACTAAACAACACCGCTCCATGGGTTGGATTAAGGGTTCAAATCCTAATGAACGAATAATAATAAAGCCTTAGCTAGCCCCATTCATTAAAAACGTAAGTAATCGATATTTCTGTGGTTATGGATTAATTACTGGCTTGTTGATCATTCTTACCCCAATAGCATTGATGTCACTCTCATGGCCTCCAAAGGTCTGTCTGCACTGGCTGTCACAGATGTCCCACAGTTTGGCTGTGTAGTCACAGGCTCCTGAGATGAAAGTGTTGAAGTCAGGGGCCACAGCCAGAGACATACAGTCACCCAGATGACCAGCGAACACGGTTTTCTGCGATCCCGTCTCAATGTCCCACAGAACACTGGAAAAACGCCAGAGGCCACGTTATTAAAGGAAATGAAATGAATACATAATTTGCAACAAACGTTTCTTTGCTATTTTAGTTTATAGCTATTAGGACAGTAAAGTGAATGTACCAGGTACAGTCTCCAGAGCTGGTAATGATCTCATTGTCATTCAGGAAGCGGCAGCAGGACAGGTAACCTGATCAGCACAAAACCCACAACAGAAATTCAGATCATATATAGTCAAAACAGAGACTTCAAGACACAGCTAGCTGATGTAAAATATTTAATTGGCTAGATATAGCTCTTGTATATTGCACACTGATTCACATATTCTCACCTGTGTGTGCTGCGAGCTCACGCATGACCTTCAAGTTGCCATCTTTGCCCTTCAGGTTATAGATGGAGCACATGTTGTCAAGGCCTCCACACGCCACCATGTTTCCTGAAGGTGCGTACGAACATGTCATCACCCACGAGGACTTCAGTGGGATTGCATGCACCTAGACCACAATCAGGGATGAAGGTTCATTAATTTTATTAAAGTTTTATAGGCGAATGGTAATATGGGCCTCATTCATTAAACTTTCGTAAATATGAGTACATTCTGCATAACTGGTTTGTAAAATGGAACTTCCCGAAAACTTTCCTAAGGATTCACAAACGCTTTGTCTATAATAAAGACAAAATGTATTTTCACATTTTACTAACTGGCCATTTAATTAATTTTGTTATTATATTATTATCCTAAATAGTGCTATCAAAATGCAATATCATCAGTTTGCCTAAAAGAACAAAACATTCAGATGTTTTTACACACTGTTTACACATTGTTAAGAGCAGGTATACAACCCCCCATATCAACTAACATTTTGAAAATATGAACACTTTCATGAATAACTAAATAACGAATTAAGATTTACTGTATGTGTATATATATATATATTTAGGGATGCACTGATATGAAAATTTAGGCCGATACCGATAACCGATAATTCTTTAACCGTGAAAGCCGATAACCGATATGTTGGCCGATAAATCTATATCCAAATTTTATATACTTTTTGAGAGCCTGATTACAAAAAAAGTCTCACCATTAAAAGGCATTAAACACTTCAACATAAATCAAACATAAAGCAGCCTTACAAATAAATAAAATAATGCTTAAATAATGCAAACAATTCACTGGACAACATTACTTAAAGGCACAATATGTAATTTTCGCCGCTAGAGGGCCCGTATTCAAAATAAACAAAGAAACAAGGCGTATTGATGCGTGGTTGACGAGTGTTGGACATGAGTTGTGGTCTTCATCCCCACAAACGATGCAATTCAACGGGACTCGGGCAGAAATCATTTTCATGGATGAGCTAATGATTTATTAATTTAGTAGAATGAAGCAGGGTGAGGCTGGAAGCCGTCAAAGCAAAACTAGGCCGCTGAATGAGCGTGACACACGGTTCGAAAGCAGCAGAGCTTTTCTTATTCCACAGTCGACCACTTCCGCTCCTTCTGGTCATGAGTAAGTGGGGGTAAAAAAACAGCGGTGTTTTATCATACTAGATACATTTGAAAGTTCTGTTATAATGCTACTCTGTGCGGTCCTCACCGGTCTATTAAAATGCACAACATATTAAAGCGTCTT